>PVKS010013288.1:0-51251 GCA_004027875.1 Aplodontia rufa | reverse complement strand
TTAAAAAAAAAAAAAAAAAAGAATTCAATACCAGGCAGAGCCGTGGTTTATGTATGAAGGGACAATAAGATGATCTTAAGGATGCAACTTAAGTATCAGTGGCGTGTGCACACACACGCATCATGTACACCCAGTCAGGCTGTCCTTCATGTCTGAGGGAACTTTCATAGGAAAGTAAGGATTCACAAAATATACGCCCCCAGCTATGCATGACCCACAAAGCAAGAACTCAACCCCCGAACCCACCACAGAGCTAAGCGTGGGTAATTGCTCTGTGGAATGGAAAATGATGGGTAGGTGTGCCGAGGGTTATTGTTTTTCTTAATAAGTCTGAACAGAAATATCTACTTTATGTTCTGTGCATAGGTGATGTTGAGAAAAGAAAATTTTTAAAATTAAAGATGAAAAAGTTTTAACAAAGGGTAATTATGGGGAAATATAGCCAATACATCCAAACAAAAAGATTACCATGGGAGAGAAATGGTATTACAGACATAGAATTCAAGAAAAAAGGCATGTGAACATGGTTATTGGTAAAAATTATGATCCACAGCAAAGACTTAATTAGATTAATGCTTTATGGAAGAAATAAAATAGTATCAAATTACATAAAGCAATTTATTGGAATCGTAAGTGGAAATTAACAAAAATCATAAGGTAACTTGAGATCACAGCACACACATGAATCTTTGGAAGACTTGTAGACATAGGACTGGTTTCTCAAGTGTATGTGCACCTGGGGCCTCTATTTAAAAGGGCCCAGACTAATTTTAATGCTCTGCTGTTGCCTTCTTGAAATTCTTAATGAACTTTTAACAAGGGTTACACTGGGCCCTTACAATTGTGGATCCACTCCTGAGTGGGGATAAATAAATAGCTATCTAGAAATTTTATATAATATTATTTTTAAGGTTGAATAGCTACATTGAACTTTTTTCAATCTAAACAAATAATGTGAAATTATTTCTAGCACTCAAGAAATATTTATAAAAAGTGATCTTCCTTAAGAAGGCCTTGATTAAATTCCCAAAGCAAAAATTCCTGGGGCGTCATTCTCTGATTATAAGCAATAAAATTAGAAAGTTTACATTTAAAAACAAGTCAGTCACTTGTATTTAGGGTATGATGAAAGCAAGCTAGTTACCAATGCTATTGCCATCTGACTGAAATTATACATTCTCAGCCCCTAAATCCATCAAATAAACTGAATATTCCATGTAAAAGTTAAAAAGTACATATAAACACACGTGCACGTAAAATTTAAGGAAAGCAGAAAAGAATTAATAAAAATAGCTTTAAAATGAGAGAAGAGAAAAGCAGTAGAAGTGATGAGTAAATCTTAAGAACTGATACTTTGCAAAATAAATTATAGCCAGGCATGGTGGAGCATGCCTGCAATCCCAGCAGCTCTGGAGGCTGAGGCAGGAGGATCGAAAGTTCAAAGCCAGCCTCAGCAACTTAGGCCCACAGCTACTTAGCAAGACCCTGTCTCAAAATAAAAAATAAAAAACAGACTGGAGCTGTGGCTCAATGGTTAAGTGCCCCTGGGTTCAATCTCTGGTACCTAAATAAATAATAAAATAAAATATTTTTAAAAATATTGTAAAGAGATATGTTCCTGAAAAATATAATCAAGAAAAAATAAAAACACAAGAGCAAGTATGCATGAAAACATAAATCCACATAATCATAGAGGTGTAGGTTTAAATAAAGCACCAATTATCCATAATTACATGTAAATACATTAGATAATCTAAATAAAATGAAAGGTCTGAGAAAATGGCTAAAATCAAATAAACATCAAAAAAGAAAATGAGACAGTTCTCAAGGAATGTCTACCCCTAAAAGCTCTAGGCTAGATTACTGATTAATTATTTTAAATTTATCAGAAATTGGTAATTACCATGATGCAGGACTTAGGAAAAGATAAAAAAAAAAACTACTATTTTAGTAATTTCATTTCAAAGAAATTTACCTAAAAAATCAATCTAAAATGTTTACATATCTAATAGTATTTATCATAGAATTATTTAGAAGGATTAAAAATGGGGGTGAGGGAGAAATGTATAAAAGTAGAAAAAAGGTTAAGTAAATTATGATACATTCAGATTGTGGGATATCCTATAGTCATATCAGTAATATTAATGAAAAAATTCTTAAGGACATGGGGAAATGATCATATTAAATTTAAAAAAATCAAAATGCCACTTAGTAGCTTCTTTCCCCCCCAATTTTTCACATACTTTATAAAACATTTTCACTGACAAATTTCTTAAGTCAGTACTCACAGGTTATGTCTGAGTAAAATCAGGGATGATTTTTGTTTTCCTTCCTATGCATGGCCACACTTCACCTGTTTTCTATATTGAACATTAATAATTAAAAGGAAACTAATCTGTGAAATAGCCCCAGAGCCCTCTGCTTCCCTGACTGCAAACACTGAAACAGACGGTCTCCCAAAGAACCCTCTGCGGCAAGAATTATGTAGTTGATGTTGTCATTCACCCATCAAGATCATAACATTTCCTAGAGCTGAAACAACTCCGAGCAATTCCCCTCTTCCCCTTTCCAGGCGAACCTGGCCAAGCAAGAGGGCCGCTTAGCCGTCGCTAACGCCGAGCTGGGGAAGGCGCAGGCCCTGCTGGACGAGAAACAAGCTGATCTGGATAAAGTGCAGGCGAAATTTGACGCAGCCATGAATGAGAAAATGGTGAGATCATGTGAACAACTTCGTGCAAGTATGTGTTCTATTTAGAAATTAGGTGAATGGGACTGGAGCGGTGGCTCGGCATGCGCAAGTACACGGGTTCAAACCCCAGCACCCATGTACACAACTAAGTGTTGGAGTTACGAAAGCCATGTGAAAAACTCAATTAAAAATTGATTCTCTCTGTCTGTCTGTCTGTCTCTCTCACTGTCCTTCTCTCTTTAAAAAGAAAAATTATGCGAATGTTTACGATAAAACTTATTCCCAGAATGCCCTGACTCACTGACTTTCTCTGCCTGTTATGGATCTTTGGCACTTAAAATTCTTCTAATTCTTCTAATTCTTCTTCTTCTTCTTCTCTTCTCTCTTCCTTCTTCTTTCTTCTTTTTTTTTTTTTGGTTGTGTGTGTTTTGAATCATCATGAATCTGTAATAAAAGTACTATCCAGGTGCAATGGTGCATGCCTATAATCCCAGCAATCCAAGAGGCTGAGAAAGGAGGGTTGGAAGTTCAAAGCCAGCCTCAGTAGTTTAGCAAGGTTCTAAGCAACATAGCAAGACCCTGTCCTGAAATTTAAAAAAAAAATTTTAAAAGAGAGGGACAGTGAGAGAGAGACAGAGATAGAGAGAATCAACTTTATTTAGTTTTTCATGTGGCCTGCAATACTCCGAGACTTCGTTGTGTGCTGGGGTTTGAACTCACGTACTCGCACATGCAAGGCAAGCACCGTAACCACTGAGCCACCACTCCAGCCCAAAAATTTTTTTAAAAAAGAATGGCAATGTGACTCAGTGGCTAAGTACCCCTGGTTCAATCTCAGGTACAAAAAAAAAAAAAGTATTGATTTTGGAATAAGAAAAAAATGGTCCAAAATCCAGCTCAAGTACTTTTTAGAATTGGTGCATTATAGTTGTTCACATTTATGGGATTTGTTGTTTCTTATCTGTACATGCACACAATTTAATAATACAATTTGGCCAGTATCATTTCCCAGTGTTTCCCCCTTCTCTCCCTTCCTCCCTCTGCTCATCCGTTTCCTTTTCTCCGCTGATTTCCCTTTGATTTTCATGAGATCCCACTACACTTTTCTTTACCTTTTTCCTCTCTAACTTCTGCATCATGAGAGAAAACACATGACCTTTGACTTTCTCAGTTTGGCTTCTTTTGCTTAACGTAATGTTCTCAAGTTCCATTCATTTTCCTGCAGATGACATCATTTAATTCTTTTTTATGGCTGAAGAAAACTCCAGTGTGTGTGTGTGTGTGTGTGTGTGTGTGTGTGTGTACATTCACATTTTTCTTTACCCATTCATTCATTGGTGGACACCTAGGGTGGTTGCATAGTTTGGCTACTGTGAATTGTGCTGCTGTAAATGTGGATATGCATAGATCGCTATAGCATGCTGACTTTACTTCTCTAGGGTAAATACTGAGGAGTGGTATAGTATGGTAGCTCTGTTCCTAGTCTTTTGAGGAACCTCCATACTGATTTCTATAGTGGTTGTACTAATTTACAGTCCCACCAACAGTGTTAAAAGTGTTACTTTTTCTCTACATCCTCTCCAGCATTTATTACTGTTTGTATTCTTGATGACTGCTGTTCTGACTGGTGTGAGACCAAATGTCAGTGTAGTTTTGATTTGCATTTCCTGAATTTTAAATGGTGTTGAGCATTTTTTCATATATTTGTTGGCCATTTGTATTTCTTCTTTTGAAAAGCATCAGTTTAGTTCATTTGCACATTTATTAATTGGGTTCTTATTTTTTTGTGTTAAGTTTTTTGAGTTCTTTATATATTCTGGATATTAATTCTCTGTCAGGAGAGTAGCTCGCAAAGATTTTCTCCCATTCTGTTGATTATCTTCACATTTTTAATTGTATCCTGTACTGCGTGCGCAGAAGCTTTTTTTATTTGATGCCATCCCATTTATTAACTCTTGGCATAATTTTCGGAACTTTAGGGATCCCATTAAGGAAGTTGTTGCCGTATATTGGAGTGTTGACCCTATGTTTTCTTCTAGGAGTTGCATCGTTTCTGGTCTAATTCCGAGGTCTTTGATCCATTTTGAGTTGACTTTTGTGGAGGGTGAGAGATTGGGTTCTAGTCTCATTCTTTTACCTATGGATAACCCGTTTTCCCAGCCCCATTTGTTAACAAGACTGTCCAACGTATGTTTTTGGTATTTTTGACTCTAAATGTGTGGGTTTCTGCATCGTCTGTTCTGTAGCACTGGTCTGTGAGCTCAGGCACTTCTTGGTTGTGCAGTTTGGGGAAGTTATCCTAGTCTTATCTATAAAACAGACGTCCTAATGCAACCTCTTGAGAGACGTCATAAGCAGTGCTCTAAGGTAGAGAGGTGGCATGGGGGCCTGGGTTTGCTGATTTCTGTGTTGTGATCACTCTCACCACTATCTATGTTAAGTTCCCAGGTGACATCCCTGGGAAAAAACGCACAGCAGATGCTGTTAGAGACGATGTCTACCATGCAGATACAATAGACTTAAATAACCTAAACAGCACAGATGATATGAACATGTAAATAATTAGAAAGTGATGGGTTTATCTTATTTATTACCTTTGCTTTTAATACAGTTTGCTTCATTTTAAGTTTTTATAATTTGATTTTTAAGAATGGCTACATTTAACACCAGCTCACAAATGTCCTGACAATGTAGCAGTTGCCTCTTACAAGCTGGTTCAAGCTGGTGGTAGCACACAACCCTTGCATGGGATTTTTTCTGGGGCAGAATTCTTTGTTAACTGCTAAGAATTTAGGATTATTGTTAAATCCAAGATTTTAAGATGGTATATTCTATTGATTTGATTGTGTCTTAAATTGAATGCATTTTAACTGATATATGAAAAACAGAAATTGATATATTTATGGAGTACCATATGATTTTTTTTTAAGAGAGAGGGACAGTGAGAGAGAGAAAGAAAGAATCAGTTTATTTAGCTGTTCAATGGCTTTTGTTGCTCAGACACTTAGTTGTGTATGTCGTGCTGGGGTTTGAACTCGCATACTCCTGCATGCCTGGCAAGCACCATAACCATTGAGACACCACTCCAACCCCTGATTTTTTTTTTTAATAGAGACAGTGAGAGAGAGAGAGAGAATGAATCAATTTTATTTAGTTTTTCATGTGGCTTTCATTTCTCCGAAGCTTCATTGTGTACGTGGCTCTGGGGTTTGAACCTGTGTACTCGAGCATGCCAGGCAAACGCTGCAACTGCTGAGCCACTGCTCCACCTCCACCGTATGATGTTTTGATACATGTATACGCTATATAATGCTTAAGTGAGGGGAAATGTATCTACTTCCTCAACGATTTATCATTTCTATGTTGTTGTCTTGGAAATATTTACTAGAAATACTATTTTAACTTACATGATTTGGAGTTTCTTGTACAGAATTCCTTTTTTTTTTTTAAAGAGAGAGAATCAGTGAGAGAGAAACACTTTTTTATTTAGTTTTTCATATGGCTTTCGCTGCTCCAAGACTTGATTGCGTATGTGGTGCTGGGGTTTGAACTCACATACTTGTGCATGCCAGGCAAGTGCTGTAACCATTTAGCCATGGCTCCAGCTTCCAGAATTGCTTTTCTTGAAATTTTGTCAGATCAAATCACTATGTTGTAAAAGAATTATCAGATTTTAATATGTAAAGGTCTGTCACTGAGTTAGTTTTAGATGATGTTTACTTTGCAAATTATTTTGCAAAAATTTATGTGAATATGATGAATGTGTGCTGAAACACTCCAGGCAGCTCTTTGAAAGGATCCCCCATTGCCATGCAGGATCTGCTCAATGATGCTGACATGTGCCGGAAAAAGATGCAGGCAGCATCCACTCTCATCGATGGACTGAGTGGAGAAAAGGTCCGATGGACTCAGCAAAGCAAAGAGTTCAAAGCTCAGATTAACAGGTATGAATTCTGGTCTTTGTTATAACCACCCTCCTTCTGAGTCATCACTCCAAACCCCCTCTTTGTGACATTAAAGAACATAAAGCCCATTTCCATGGGGAAGACTTTTCTCCCGCATTTCCACCATCCGTCCACTTCTGAATCCCTGCATTGAAGGAAGTGCTTACAGCTGGAATCACACATGCTCAGTAGAGAGTGGAGAAAAATCCCGTGAAACATTTTAAATCTCAGTTATGGTCCCACAATGTGGCTTTCAGTATAATGCATCTGAGGCTGTTTGGATTTGCCAGAACAATCTGGATACTCCCTCCAGTTCTCTATTTTGGCCTCAGTAAGTTTTGAAAGTGTGGATCATTGGTGTGTTCTAAATGCAAAGGTTTCTTATGCTGATATTTATTGGGGTCATCAGAAAGAGAGAGGGAATGAGAAAGGGGTGGGAAAATGGTAAAATAAATTAATAAGAAGCAACAGCAGCAGCAGCAATAGTAGTTTCACTTAAGAGTAGTTGGGCTGGAGCGGTGGCTCAGCGGTTCCTGTGCTTGCCTGGCATGCACAAGGATGCCGGTTCAAACCCCAGCACCACGTACACAACTAAGTGCCCAAGCAACGAAGACCACATGAAAAACTAAATAAAATTTGATTCTGTCTCTCTCTCTTTCTCGCTCGCTCTCTCTCTCTCTCACTCTCCCTATCTCTTAAAAAAAAAAAGAGTGGTGGTAAGCAGGACTGTGACATGGATGGAAAGAAGGTGTTTTCCAGCCCAAGCCAAGGCTCTGCAGCTGTTAGCTTCAGCAGAGGACCTGCCTTCTTGCTCCCTGACCCTCTGAAATGTGGCCCTGCTCACTGCCCCCTCCCTTTTTATTTATTTATTTATTTTTTTGCATGATCTTTCCTTGCCTGGCAGGGTCAAAAAAGGATCTTACCTGGTAACAAAACCAAACTTCTGTGTGTCCTTCCCAGCTACCTAATGGAAAAGCTTGAAATGTGTTAGTGACTCACCGTGGGGAGGGGCCTTTTGTGTTTTTTCTTGACAGACTGGTAGGTGACATTCTGCTGTGCACGGGCTTCCTCTCCTACCTCGGTCCTTTCAATCAAATATTTAGAAACTATTTGCTTAAAGATCAATGGGAGATGGAGTTGAGAGCACGGAAAATTCCTTTCACCGAAAACCTGAATCTTATTTCAATGTTGGTGGATCCTCCAACTGTAAGTTGTTCCTTCCTTGTAACATTTGAATTTCTGCCTCATTTTATTTCTTAATAAGAAATCAAGGGGCTGGAGCGGTGCCTCAGCAGTTCCACAACGCTTGCCTGGCATGCATGAGGTCACAGGTTCGAACCCCAGCACCACGTACACAAAGAAGTGTTGGAGCAATGAAAGCCACATGAAAAACTAAATGAAGTTGATTTCTCTCTCTCTCTCTCTCTTTCTCTCACTGTCCTTCTCTCTTAAAAAGAAAGAAAGAAAGGAAGAGAAATCAAGATCCACCTAATTTTTTCCTTCTTTGTTTAATTGAAAAGATTGCTTTGAAAATGCTTAAGAGTGAAAAGGAAGATTTTCTTTGTGGCACAGGAGTTCTTTAGCATTTTGAGAAGCTTGTGTTTTAGATTGAAATTGACGGCACTGCTGTGAACTAAAAGATGAGTGATCCATACGCTCACCAGCGCTGAGCTCTCCTCATAGCTCCCCATCATCCACGATGCTCTGCCGGAGTCACACTCCCTTTCCAATATTTTAGGCAAATGCAGGCATTCTCTGGGCCATAAGTGAGGCTCCTTTTTATCATTCGCTGTCTTTTTTAGTGTCCAGTAGTGTAATACCATAGCATGTCCTGGGATCGCTGAGTAGTGTGCTACTCTACTCACGCAAGGCTTTGATGCCACTGTCAGTATATTTTCAGTCTAACAACTTGCAGAGCGCTGGTGGTAATAAACGCTTCCCAGGCAATTTGTATTCATGAGTTGCGTTTCTGATTTGCAAATGTGCTCTCCAGTTGCTGCTTCCCTAGGGGATGCAGTGCCATTAATTTCATGTTATCTGTATTTAAAAGTTAAAAAATAATCTTCAAACAATGCTGAACTCATCCTTAGAGAGAAGAGAATGTGTGTTGGAGATGCACTGGGCACAGGTGAAGCATGGGGTGCCAGAATAATCTTTATTAATTTCATCCCCTAGAAGTCCTGGTTGGTTCACTGGATCTTCTGTGGTTTTATTAATGACATAGAGATAGACAAGCAATCTCCTCTAAATTTGGAGAAGGAAATATTCACAGAAGTGTCATTGATGGGGGCTGGGGCAGTGGCTCAGAGGTTACGGCGTTTGCCTGGCATGCGTGAGTATGAGAGTTCAAACTCCAGCACCACGTACACAACAAAGTCTTGGAGCAATGAAGGCCACATGAAAAATTAAATAAAAAATTGTTCCCCCCCACACACTGTCCCTCTCTTTTTTTAAAAAAAAAATGTCATTGACGAACTCCTACCAGTATATCTCATCTCATCTAATTTCCCTTTAGTTACTTAGGTACCCACCCCCCATGTGGGCAGAACCAAAGGGCAGGGAGAAGTGTCAGGGGCTTATTCCTCAGGGCTTATCTCTTCTGACAGCTCTTTCCATTCATTCATATCTTCTCTAATTCCAAATCAGGTATGCTAGACACTCAATACACAATGTTTCCTCCACATTATGACAAAGCAGCATAAAAGGCTATACCTAGTCTTCATTATTAAAGGATTCATAATGCTTACAAATTTGTTTTTAAGTTAATGTTATTAGTTTTATACAAGTTTGTTTTGTCTGAATACCAGTTGCATAGTCTCAAAGGAAAAAAAGTATCCAAATTTTAATTTTTTAATATTATGGAACTATTAATGAAAGCATTTTTATTCTACTTTGAATGGTCATATTTACTTCCTATTACTCAGATTGGTGAGTGGGGACTTCAGGGACTACCTGGAGATGATCTCTCAATTCAGAATGGCATTATTGTGACAAAGGCCACCAGATATCCACTCCTCATAGACCCACAAACTCAAGGCAAAACTTGGATAAAATCAAAGGAAAAAGAAAATGATTTACAGGTATGTAGTATCTGGTGCATGGGAAATATAAATTTTTCCCAAAATTTCAGTGGCATCTTCTGGTCATAAAGTTGTCATCTGTGGTAGTCAGCTTTCTGTTACTGTAATAAATACCTGAGATAATCGTCATATAAAGAGAAAAGGTTTATTTGGCTCACAGTTTGGGGGTTGTCTCCATTGGTACAACTGTTCATCTCACAGTCAGCATGCAAAAGAGAGGAAGAGGAAGGGGTTGGGGTTCCTGCCTAGAGCTAGCCCCAGCAACTCAGAGGGTCCCTGAAGGATAGGTGGAGTCTATTCAGAGAAACGACAAGAACCTCTGGAGCAAGTTGCAAGCAGACACAGCAAGCTGCTAGAGCAAAATGCTGTCTCTTCTTTATTATGATGTATTTTTATACAGGTAGCAAAACAACACTTTCATTAACTGTTTCGTTACATTTTAACTTCTTTAAATTTCTTGGTAATCTCTGATTATTAGCCATCAATACAGCATACTTTCTTGACACATTAACCACAATGACCACACGTTAACCATCTGTCCTTGTTTTGACCTGAGGTGACAGACATTGTTTTATAGGCTACTCTAAAATCAAGCTTAGATCTAATCTATTCCATAATTAATTTTGCCATATACTTCTAAGTGTTAATTCTGTTATCTTACTTAAGGTATAATATTCCTATGTCCAAAATATTTTTATCTAAAACCACATCCTATATGCTCTCACTAAAGGGAAATAAAAACTTAAGATTTTCTAGACAAAGGGCTAGATCACATTCTATAGAGGTGGATACCATAAACATCCTCCGATACAATAGGCCACAAACAGTGGTCCCTGTACTGCAGGAACAGCATATTTTTTATCATTAGCCTGTTTTTGTGCTTGAATTTCAGGGGGCTCTGGAGTGGTCAATAAGGAGGCCATCAACATGGATTGCTCTAACAGCTTAATAATTTTACTTTCATTTTCAAATTAAGTATTAAGACTAGAATTTTGTTCTCCAGAATTACCACACCTGTTATTACAAAGCTCTTTCTCCATTCTGCAACAGAGACTGAGTAACATTTTTCCCATAACATTCAACATTTTAAAAACTTAAATGGATTCGTAGGAACAGTATAGTACATACAATTCCCACAAAACAGCCAACTCCTAGAAGAGTTGGCCTAGGCCATCCCCAAGCCTGGACTTTGTCAGATAGAACTTTGGTGGACATTGCCTCCTCCAGGTTCCAACATCCCCATCAAGGGCACACCCTGTGTAAAAATAAGAAAAAAAATAATGGTACAGTGTAAATTCAGGCGGAGATATTTATTGGGATCTATTGCTCTAGGGCTAATTTCACCTGTGCCACCATAATGAGGGCAGGCATGGGAAGTGACAGCCGCAGGGAAAACAGGCAAGCAGGGACAATGGCACGCAGGGAGAATGGCGCTGGACCTTCACCAGGCATCTGGTTTTATTGGTTAAATGGGAGGAGTTGATGGGGTTAGCCTTTCAGAGATTGACTGGTGGATCCGTCAATCCATTGGAGCTTGTCTGCCAGCATCTTGATTGGCTGTTCTTTTCGCAGGCAAGCTGCCCTGTGCCCTGCCCCTTAGCCAGCCTTGTGTGTTGACTTAAGCCATGCCCCCAGCCTGGTGCCATGATGCCATGACCCTGTGGGCTAGCTGAAGCCACGCCCCCAGGCAGCCTAACACCCTGAATGACCTCCCATGAGGCCCTATCCCTTAAAATTTCCACCTTCTCCCAACAGTGCCAAGCTGGGGACCAATGCATAGGCCTTTGGGGGACACACCAGATGCAAATGTTGCATCATTTCTCTTATAAACATTTGCTAATTTATACTCTTGCATTTGTAACAGCAATTTGGGGCAACAGCTCTGAGTACATTCTCTTTTGCTCTCTCTTGACCCCCTCTTCTCCTCCATTCATTTCACTGACTTCCTTCTTTTGCCAGTGTTGAATGTGGGGTTTTTTCTGGACCTTGGGTTTGGACTTGTAAGAAAGTAGCTAACATGGTGTTTTCCCGACTCTTGACCCTTTTGCCAGCCTAGCTCAGACACTTGGTACTGCTTAGCATATCGGAGTCCAGCATGAGTTCTGGCGACTAATGCACTGTTAATTTCAAAGTAGGAGTAGACAAGGGCAGGATCACAACATGAACATTCCTGGCTGCTGGGGATCTTGTGAGCATTTGTATTTCAGTTTGCCTACAATGTGAGCTGTTCCGTGTTTGCTAGACACTGTCCAGTGGTCTAAGCCTTCTGCCTCCATATTTTCATGTGTACTGTTTCTACTAATCAGGGGCTGCAGCTGCGGCTCAGTGGCAGAGCTCTTGCCTGGCGTGTGCAAGTACCTGGGTTCGAACCCCAACACCACATACCTTACTGAGTGTCAGAGAACCAAAAACCAGATGAAAAAAATAAAATAAAATATACTTTCTCTCTCTCTCTTTCTTCAAAACAAAATAAAACAACATCAACAAAAATGTCTTTCTCCACCCTGCTGGTCACTTAACTTATAACTCAGATAAAAATCTTAAACATTACTCTAGGTCTGTATCCAACACTACCTTCATCAAGACTTTTCATGGTCTCCAGGTTAGTGCAGCCTCTCCCAAATCCTCACCATGTTGTTTTTTGTTTTTTTGTTTTTTGGGGGTTTTTTTTGTACTTCTGCTGTGGACTTAGAGTCTGTCTTCAGTTATTGTTCTGTGCACATTTGCCTCCTTTACTTCTGCTCTTCCATAGCTTCTTGCTCGTCAGGTTTATGGTTTTACCCCTCTTTACATTTTCTGCACAGCTCTTTATACAGAGTAAGAATTCCGATATTTATTGAATTTAAGTGAATTAATTATCATCACAGGAGTAGAAAAACCAAGAAAATCACGTTCCTGTCTTGATAAATGTGGAAAATAAAATTCAATACCCATTTGTGATAAAATTGTCAGTAAACTACGATCAGCAGGGATCTTCTCTAATCAGATAAAGAGTTTCTACAGAAGCCTGTAAAACATCATATTTAATAGTGAAATATTCAAAGAGTTCCTTCTGAGACCCAGGCTTCCCTCATAAGCGGACACTGCCTCGTGCTAGGAGCGTACCTTGGGTACCCTGCTTCATGAATACTCTAGAACACAATGCGCCGGTCTGCTTTTACTAGGAAAGCCCAGAGAGATCCTAGGATGAAGAGGGGGTGAAACTAGAGGGGAGAGCTAGAGGAACGGAGCTGCTTAGGAACCATGCTCCCAGGCGTGAGCATACGGACTGCACAAGCGCACCCCTGCGCCTGCACGGAGTTTCCCGGATCCAGTTGCAACTATCCCTCGGTCACTGCCCCGACTGTTAACTTCCCTGCTCATCTTATTGCTTAGACATTTTTAGCTCAAATGGTGCCCTGATGTTTAGCTCTAAATGCTGCTGTGTTTCCTGACCATAGCTTTGCCTCCCCGCTCCAGCATTAAATTCACTGATAGCCTTTGGTTATGTCCTTCCTGATGCAACCCAGTCCCTGAAACCATCTTGTGGAGGTAACACAAATACGCCTGAGACTCTTAGTTGAACAACCATCTCCTGTTGGGATGAAAGCAGGCTGAATTGTATTTTCCTAACTCAGAAGGCAAGAGTTACCAAGTGCGTGGACAGCACGTGCCCAAACGCATATAAATGAAAAGCAAAGCATGCTTCGTGTCCAGAGCTGCCCTCCACCTTGGCAGCATTGCCAAGGCCACTTTCAATGCCATCTCCAAACCTGCTGCTCTGACTTCTGGAAAAAGAATGTCTTCACCAAGCGTCCCCATCAGGACTTTAATGACCAGCTTGTTTGTGCAGATCTGATAGGCTCTGGAAGTGGCTGTCAAATAGCGCCTCTCTACAAGAAAAATCAGGTGAATTAAACTTAGCTTAAACTCTGATATATGAGTTCAAGTTTGTAATGATACTGAAAATGGTTAAAGATAGTCCTAAATAAAAGCCCATAAATATATGAGAAAATACTCTACATCATAGCAATAAGAGAAATGCAAATCAAAACTTCAATGAGATTCCACCTCACTCCTGTTAGAGTGGCAAAAATGAAGAATACAAACAATGACAGATGTTGGAGGGACTGTGGGAAAAGAGGAACGCTGTCACATTACTGGTGGGACTGCAAACTTGTTCAGCCACTATGGAAAGCAGAGTGGAGAATCCTCAAAAAATTAGGGCTGGAACCACCTTACGACCCAGCTATCCCACTCCTGGGTATTTTCCCAAAAGAGTTAGAATCAGCATATTATAGTGATGTGGCTTCATCGATGTTTATAGCAGCTCAATTTACTATAGCTAGACTATGGAACCAACCCAGATGCCCCTCACTTGACCAGTGGATTCAAAACCTTTGGTACATATATACAATGGAATACTACTCAGCCATTAGAGAAGATTATATTATGGCTTTTGAAACCAAATGGATGGAGATGGAAAAAATTAAGCTAAGTGAAGTATCCCAATCTCAGAGACTCAAGGGCCTAATATTTTCTCTCATTTGTGGAAACTAGAATACATCTGGAAACAGTATGTTAGATGGCTAAGCTAATAATAACCTCAAAATGTATGCATTTTTACACAAACAGGGGGATCATTGCCTAGGATACGTGGAGATGTAGGGAAGGAGGCAGGGAACGGGGAGGAATTAGGAAGGATATCTAGGAGACTGGAGGGAGGGAATATGGGGGAATCATCTCAGAAGGAGATTCTGACCTCCATGAGAAGTCCATTTAACACAGGGGTTCTTTTGGGGGAAACAGAACCATGGGGAACCCAAGGGGGGCATCCATGACATGGCATCAACCTTGGCTAACTATGTAAATATACATTTGTTCTTGATTGTTTGATATTGATTCCCCCTCAAATGTAACTCCATATTCAACTAATAAAAAAGGAAAAATAAAAACATTTAAAAAATTAAAAAATTTAAAAAAGACAAAAGGACAATGTAAAATAAAAAAAATGATAGTCCTAAATAAATAAAGTATTAGAAAAAAATTTTTTTCCTTGGGCAGGAAATCACAAAATACAGTTTATTCCCTGGGAGATAGAACAGGACAGCAGTGAATTCAGTCATGGTAAGCTTGTTTGGTTTAATAAGCTAGTTAAAGTTCTTTGTTTAGCTGAGTGCATCGGTGCACCTCTGTAATTCCAGTCGCTTGAGAGGCTGAGTCAGAGGATTGCAAGTTCAAGGTCAGCCTCGCAACTTAGTGAGGTCCTGTCTCAAAATAAAAAATATAAGGTCGGGGGATGTGACTCAGTGGTAAAGTGTTCCTGGGTTCAATCTCCAGTACCAAAAAACAAAACAAAATAACAAAAAAAACTACCTCTTTGTTTAGATTCATTGACCTTATCAAGCACATAATTTGTATAAAGAATACTGTCAATCCAGGGAAACAACTTGCTTCACATGCAGGACTTTTTAATGTTACTTCCTTTTTTATTGAAACAGAACAAAAGCAGACTAACTTGCTCAGTTCCACATCTTTTCCCCGTAGTAATTGATTTCTGTCAGTTCTGCTTTCTTGATCACTCATTGTCCCAGTGGATCTTTCTGTGTCTTAAGGTGCACACCTACATGCAGTACCTTAAAGGGAGCAGTTGAATGGAGAGTACAGAGTATAAGGAGATGGAGAGACCAAATGAGCCTTCAGAACTCTTCACAGTTAGGCGGGGAGAGGGATCTAAGCAGAAGTAAGAGTTCCAGTCACACACCAGATGGAAATATCAGCCAGCCCAGGGGGTCTGTTTTAACTAATAACAAATGTTGATTTGAAAGTGGGGGATCCTGCCAGGCCACCAGAGTTCTAATATTAAAAAAAAAAAAAAATCAGGATAGTCTTTTTTTCTACATTTTTTAACATTATAGTTTAGTTGTACATAATGATGGGATTTGTTGTTTCATATTCATACATGCATACAATATAGCATTATAATTTGGCCAGTAATCCCTCCCCAGCACTTCCCTCCCTCCCTCACCTCCTTCTATCGATTGTCCCTTTCTAGTGATCTCCCTTTGATTTCTTCTTCTTCTTCTTTTTTTTACTTTTCCAGTTTTTATTGATTGCCTGGGAATTATTTAGTGTCTTAGAGGTGCAAAATACACTTTTTAAAATTCCACCCCCTTTCCCTCCCATCCTTCCTCTCCCCTCTCCCTCTATTTCCTCTGCTCTACTAGACTTCCTTTAGCTATTAATTTGTATTTGAATAGTTCTTTATGGGATTTTATCCTTCCCTTCCCCTTTCCTTTATTTCACTCTAGCTTCCACATATGGCAGAAACCATTTGTGTTTGGCCAACTTCACTTACTATGATACTCTCCTTTTCCAAGAAGTAGGTAGTCTTTTAGGTTAACTTTTTGGTAAGCATCATAGTCTTCCCACTGGGAAACAGAGTGCATAGATGGACCTTTGGTTTGTCGATGCCATTTCTAACATTCCTGTGTTCACTTTTATCACCTGTTCATTTTGAAGGGGTCCCGAGAGGATAAAAAATTGTCGTTAACACACAAGTTACTTTGCTTTTCCAGATTATAACTATGCAAATTTAAAGAGGTTAATCCTTGAGTACTTCTACATCTGTCAGGCACAGTGCTCTGACATTCCACATGAGGAATGTCGCTCCAATCTCCTCTTTTGATCAGAGAGATTCCATTACACATGCAGGGCTTCAGCAAAGTCATGATTCAACAAGTTTTGAAAATTAATTTTCTCTTGATACTTGTATTTTTTTTAAGAGAGAGGGACAGAGAGAGAAATAATGCTTTATTTTTTAGTTTTTCACGTGGCCTTCGTTGCTGGGTTTGAACTCGCGTACTTGCGCTTGTCGGGTAAGCACTGTAACTGCCGAGCCACCGCTCCAGCCCCGTAACTGCCGAGCCACCGCTCCAGCCCCGATACTTGTATTTTTATAAGCAGGCTTCTTCTATCACCTTTCCTGGTCTCCAGCAAATCTCTTGGTTTTCACTAAAACCAAGAAAGTGCAATGGGCAGTTTCTTTGTAACATTCATAGACTAATGAGCTCTTTATGTCTAGGTGACATCTCTGAATCATAAATATTTCCGCACACACTTGGAGGACAGCCTTTCCTTGGGCCGACCCCTTCTCATTGAGGACATTCGTGAGGAGCTGGATCCAGCCTTGGATAATGTATTAGAAAAGAATTTCATTAAATCGGGCACCACTTTTAAGGTGAGCTTTTGTAAAGGAGAATGAAAGAAAAGAACAATGGTGACATCTACTTATCTTTTTGAGCATAGCAATAAAAGCAGTCTCTTCCAGGTGATAGTATTTAGTGCACTGGAAAAAGTTATTTCCAAACTGATATTCAGTGTTTCCTTTCATCTCTTTTTTTATTTTTTAAGTTTTAAGTGTTTCTCTTTCATAGTAGTGGTTATTACTGTATTTTTCTTTATTTAACTGATAAGTAATAATTATATATGTTTATGAGGTACAATGTATGGTACATTTCAAAAGTGCTAAAATAGAATTTTTAAAAAAATTAAATTTACTTTTTAGCTGATTCATAAAAAACATGAAAATTATACATGTTATTGAGTACCAGGTGTTATTTTGATACCTTTTTTTATAGTATATAAAAACTATAGAGGAGATCAAAAATCATCTCCTCTATAGTAAGAATGATCGTTTAGTTGAAACTAAATTACATTAGGGAATCACCTTGTCTGATCTTAATAATGTTAATGTTGGGGCTGGAGCGGTGGCTGGGTGGTTACAGTGCTTTTCCTGGCATGCATGAGGACGTGGGTTCAAATCCCACCACCACTTACACAATGTAGAATAGGAGCAACACCCTCTCTCTTTAAAAAAAAAATAATATATTAGTATTATGCAGTATTACACAGATTTTAGCAACTCTGAGAAAATTGGTTTTGCAAGTCATATGCATATTCTTACAAGAAAATCTGGATTTCCTCACTAGATTTATGAAAATAGTATTTTCATAAAGTCTATAGACATTGCCCTGTTCTTTTCTCTCTTTTATTAACTTTTAATCTAAATTCATCAACTTTGCTGGAAGCTATAGAATACTGTTCCCAATGGCTGATGGTAACATGAATTGTTTTTCAATTTGAGTGTTTATTTTTTAATTGGTGTCATTCTCTTCCTTTAGGGTAGGTTTTATTTCTTCATGAATGACAATATTTTGGGTTGAGTTTTTCCTCTTTGGGCTACTTAATTTCTTATGTATTGGTGAAAAAGAAAGAATGCAGGGTTTTTTTTTCATTAAACAAAGATATATTTAGAAAATTTTTCTTTCTTCATAATGTGAATTCATTTATATGCCATATTTTTAAAATTCATTCAGCAAAAGTTTATGGTGCATCCAATATATACTTAAGCCTGCAAGAGTTTATGAGGTATATTGAATAAAACTCAGTGTTCTGAAGAATTAGCAGTGTCTCCTATGAGATTAAAAAGTAGAATTTCCCTTTTTCAGATAAAGGAGCTAAGAATACAATTTTAGTAATTCGTTCAGCTATCATGGACTCATCCATAATTTTGGACTGCATTAAAATATTTAATTGAAATATTTATTTAATATTTACATATCACATATATTTGAAGTGCACATGTGATGTTTTAATAGACCTATACATTATGTAATGATTATCACAATCAAATTGATGAACACATTCATCACCACCAATACTGTCCCTTAGATATCTGGAACTTTTTCATCTTACAAATGAAAGTTAATACCCTTTTTACTAGTACCTCCCCTTCCTGCCTCCAGCCCCAGGTAACCAGTGTTGGATTCTCTGCTTCTAAATTTTCAGACAGTTTTTGATTCCACTTATGAATGAGCATATAATAATTGTCTTTCTGTATCTGGCTGATTTTACATGCCTCGTTTAACATGCCAAAGGAGGTTATAGAATCTCCTTTCCCGGAAGGTCTTTTAAAAGACCCTAGATTCTTATCTGCAGAGTTGAAGGCAGGTTACCTGAGGATGTGACAGTGGCCTTTGGAATGTTTCCCATAACACACATGATTAAGATTAATTGAAGTTTAAGCCCTTTAAAAATGATATGAATATTCACTTGATTTTTTTATATAGCAAAAACCAGTTTTATTTCAATATACTGCAAATAGTAATATTTAAAATAAATGTTTTCTTTCTGGAAAAAAGTTGGCACTTTTACTTTGCAAATTATATTAACTTTCAGTTGTCAAATATGCCTGAGATATGAGTGTGGAATGCAAAAAGCAGTAACACTTCTTATAAACACAGCAAAATTCCATAGTAGGAAATAATTTCCTCAACTGTGGGGAGGAAATAGCATCTCCTGGCTATGAACAATTAATGAAGGTAATAAATACTGAAAATGTCAAGTCAAATCTTAGCTGCATCTGAGTTTTCCTTTACCCACTATTTGTTTTGGATAAAGTCTTCATTTGATTTGCACTGTATCATGGCTGAATTGTTCTAAATTGAACAGGCTTTATTACTTAAGACCAGGGATTAAAATTTCACAACTTTCCTT
Source organism: Aplodontia rufa (assembly GCA_004027875.1). Lineage (NCBI taxonomy): Eukaryota > Metazoa > Chordata > Mammalia > Rodentia > Aplodontiidae > Aplodontia > Aplodontia rufa. The sequence goes on along the minus strand of PVKS010013288.1, from coordinate 32,001 downwards.
CCCAATTCATTCACGTTGTACAACCCTGACCTTTGCTAAATTCTTTCTTAAATTGAACCCAAATCTCTTGACCTGGCCTTTAAACTGTTCTTGGTTATATGTTTGAATGTACATAGGTGAAAGTGGGTGATAAGGAGTGTGATGTCATGGATTCATTCAAACTTTATATTACTACCAAGTTACCAAACCCTGCCTTTACCCCCGAGATCAACGCTAAAACATCAGTCATCGACTTCACTGTTACCATGAAAGGACTGGAGAATCAGTTACTAAGGAGAGTAATTCTAACAGAGAAACAGGTAATCATGCCTCAAGGGAAAGAACTTTTACTTACAATAAATTATAATAAATGCTTAAAATGTATTGAGAAATTGATATGTGTGTGGAGAAGAAAAATATCAAGCAAACCATATTTACCCTTAACATAAAGAAATATTTCTTTTGCAGCATCAATTTCTATCAAGAAATCCTATAACTCACTTCTCTAACCTCAAACACACACACACACACACACACCCACAAATACACACACGCCATTCTCTCTATCTTTAAACTTTTGAATATTTGAATATATTGACTCACATATCTATAGCCCTATGGATTTTCCTGGGAACAGTTGAAAAATTGACTGGAACAGTGATTCTAGAGAAAAATAAACTGCCCTATTGCTGAGGCCTGCTATTACCACTGCAATAGTTTGAATTACTACAGTCTAATTCTCAAATGATGTAAGGAACCATACTTTTATTTTAATTAAATGAAATTTACACTAAAACAGAGAATTTAATTAAGTATAGCTGAGGGTTCGAACAAAGCAAAGAACAACTTAGGATTAGAAGATTTTTAAGAGACAGATACAAGATTAAACCAATTATTAAGATAATGCTCAGAAAACATTAAATTTCATGAACAAGATATTTGCACAAAATATATTTGCATATATTAAATAGATTTGCATAAAACTTGAGAAAGTTTCTGTTTGCTTAAATATAATTAATTTTGGTATTCAAGATTCAAGGAAAAGACAAGGTTAGAAATAATAACAGCTGAGAGGCATAAAATGGGAAGGAGAGAAATAGAATGACAGGAAGAGGCTGCAGAGGAGGAGAGGGAAGAGATACAGGGCCACAAACCCAGGAAAGATGCATTCAGCAAGAAAAAATGACTCTTTTTTTGAGTAAAATGATGTGAAGTCCTGCCTGGTGAACACAGGAGGTTGGCCTGGGGCAGGGGTGGGGGAGGGGTTGACAGGCAGCGGGCCTGGTGGAGTGGAGTGAAAAGGGCACAGTCCCCACTGGGAGGGCTGTTTGATCTTAGTTTGCAACCATGGCTAGGGCAATCCCACAGGGCATCTGTGTGTCCTCGCAGCCAGGCTGAGAGAGCCCTGACACCAATTCTCTGCTTCTTTCGCCTCTCAGGACCACATGGTGTCAGCTGTTGGAAAGGAGTGCTCCACGGTCTAATTGGGGCTCTTGGACTATTTTGAGACGATTTCTTCCTGGCCCAGATCCCCCATGAACTTGCATTGCCCAGAGGCCCCCAAAATACAACAGCCCTTAGCTTCCTCATCGAGAGACATTCTAAGTGCTCAGACTAGGGGCTGGAGTGGTGGCTCAGCAGTTTCAGGGCTTGCCTGGCCTGCGCAAGGACATGGGTTGGAACCCCAGCTCCATGTATACAATAAATTCTTGGAGCAATGAAAGCCACATGAAAAACTAAATAAAGTTGATTCTCTATCTCTCTCTCAATGTCCCTCTCTCTTAAAAAAAAAAATGCTCATACTAACCCTGCTGGAGAACACAGAAAGCACACTTACAGTATCCTGAGCAGTAGTGTCAACCCCCTGAACAAGTCTGCTCTTATACCCCTACTTGTACAGAGGAACAAAAGAAGATCAAAGAAAATAGGGGTCTTAGCCTATACCAGCACATATACTTTCCACCCTGCCAGGCCTCCTGGAGAAGCTTTATAGGTCATGCTGTAAAACTTACCAAGTAGCCACTGTGCCCTGGCACCTGCTTTTCCATATCATACTGAAAAGGAAGCTAATGTGATTTCATTTTATCCACGTATTCGTATACTGCCACACGTGTGGTTGTTTGCATGAAAATGATTCATTAACAAATGGAACCATCCTGTCATCACCCTGGGAATGCCACCACCCTGCTAGGACAGTGCACTAGTCTTGGAGTTGGAAGACAAGGGTATCAGGCCTAACTCTGCCAGTAACTATCTATGTGTATTATATTGGGATGTTATTCATATTTCTGGGTTCTAAGCTTCCCCAGATGTAAAATATAGGAGGTGAACTCAATTCAGGGCATTTCAGTTTGAGTCCCTTCTCTCCAAAGATTCAAGATAAGTGCTGTCAAGAACACAAAAATGAATAGGATGTGTGAGGACAAGTTCCTGCCTTGCAGATACACAAACTCTGGAGGAAAATAACCTCACCGACAAAGTGCACCATAAACCATAGCAGACGTACAGATTGACGGTGAGCTGTGTGGCCTTAATGATTGGTGCAGGAAGACTTTCTGAAAGTGGTGGAATTTCCAAAGCAGTTTTCCAAGAAATGTTCATAATAAGTAGTTTAAAACAATGCATGATTCTGTAGAGGACCAGGAAAAAAAAATACTGCCATGAAGGATGTAACTGAGATGGTTTCAATTTGGAGTGTGTGTTCACTAGGAGTACTGTGTCAGTGTTAGATTTACTAGATTTTAATATTGGGCTCTGGTTATATAAGAGAATGTCCTTCCTGGCTCTCAGGAAATTTGCTGAAGTGCTTAGGAGCAAAGGGTCATGACATCAGCAGGTGGATCAGCAATAATAACAGTAATAAGTATTATTTATAATGCTTATAAATAATACAATAGTAAGTATTATTATTTATAAGAAAGAACAGTAAGCTGAGAAGTTGTTTGGTGAATCTAGGTGAAGGGTGTATAAAGGGTTCATCGCACTAGTTTTGCAAACTGACAAAAGTTTGATATATTTTCAAAATGTAGTTTCTAAGATACACTATTTATGTAGGAAAAGTACTTTCCAAACACCCAATCCTCTTGGTAGAAGAAGATGCAAATACAACAGAAAATGAATTTATATTGGCAACTGGCTGTGCCACACCAGGTCCTGGTGTCCCCATAGTCAGGTCCCCAGCCAAGAGCTGACATTTGGCCTCAGTAGCCTCTTGGTTTCTTGGCATTAATACCTCTTTGTTTGTACCTCTTCCTTCAGCAAATAAAATTGAGCATTTCTCACAGAGGCAGTGTGGGAACAGGGCCAAGAGAATGGGACACTCTATTAATAAACTGAGCTGGCAAGAGGCTGGGGGTAATTGGGTAAAATTATTTTAGCAGTTATCTCATGCATGCTGGTCTCAGTGCTGTGGAATCTTAATACCAGTGGGCATAGTTTTAAAAATTATCCAGAGAAATAAAATACAGGCTGATTTGACTAATGATAATAATTTCTGTCATTCAAAAGGCACTTTGGTTTAAATCTTTTAAATTAATAATAAACACTAGTACGTTGAATTTGCCATAACCATTGGTAATTACAGTTCTGATTGTATCTTCTTGTTTCTTAATAATAGGAGCTCGAGTCTGAGAGGGTTAAACTTTTGGAGGATGTTACTTTTAATAAGCGGAAGATGAAAGAACTTGAAGACAACCTCCTCTATAAATTAAGTGCTACGAAAGGTATTGTGTTATTAAGAAGTCGTCAAATAACAGATTCTGAGGACTTCTTTAAAACTCTTCAATGCCCTCACGACCGTGGGTATTAGGAAAGAGTTGAGTTGCCAGAGCAGAAACAAGCAGGGCGGTTTCTGGCTCGCTGTGAAGGAAGGGCTGCGGAGAATCTGATTTTTGAATTAGCAGCTAGAGACTGAGCATCTGGGAATAACAGTTTTCTTGATGTAATTGCTCTCTCCTGAGAAAAATGAGGGCTCCCAGTAGGGCTAGGTAGCTCATAATAGGCTAATTTGCTTGCCCAAAGGAAACCAGTGTGCTCAATCTATTTTTTTTCAGATTGACTCTTTCATTTGGTCATGAAATGCAGGGCTGCAACAGGTTATGACACATGCAATTTGTCAGAGGAGCTTGGCTACCAAGGGCCCAGCTCTTCTCGACCTGCCTTGACTTTGCACTTGGAAGTCAAGGGTAGGGTCTTCTCTGGGCAGTCAAGTCATCATACCATACCCCAATTCAAGGATGCACTCTCCTGGCAATACAGTAAAAGAAAAATTTTATCCAAATTAAAAAAAATTAACTAACATGTTATTCTGTGCAGGCAAACCACAGCAGCCTAAATTCTCTCATTTATTAGCAGCCTCATAAGGAATACTTCCCAATATCACATGAATCCTGGATTTAAAAAGACAAACAGATAAAACTTAACCTCCCAGAATATACCTTTTTTTTTTTTTTATAAAGAGAGGGACAGTGAGAGAGACAGAGAAAGAGAGAAACAACTTTATTTAGTTTTTCACATGGCCTTAGTTGCTCCAACACTCAGTTGTGTACGTGGTGCTGGGGTTTGAACCCGGGTCCTCGTGCTTGCCAGGCAAGCGCCGAAACCGCTCCAGCCCCCAGAATATACCTTTATGTTGAGCTCAGTGCCAAGTCTTGTTGGACCTGGACGGTTCCCTGTCCAGCTCAGAGCGTGCCAGCTCAAGGACTCTGCTGTGAGATTAACCAGTTTGGACTTTCACATGAGATGCAGCATGCCTGCCAGAATAGCTCAGCACTTAGGCGGCACCCACCCGCATTCCCGAACTCCAGGACCAGCCTGAGCGCTGCCAGGTGCAGCTACACCAGCGTCCATCAGTTCAGCCAGCCAAAGCACATTTCCGTATCTGCAAACTGGATTCATTATCACGAACATGTGTTATTTCCATTTAGAAACATGATGGGGGGAAACTAAAAATAAAACTAGGGTCTCTCTTCCTGGCAAAACACTTGTACTATCCCCTAGTCTACTCGTTAGACATGTAGAGGAACCAAGGTTCTCTATACCAGGGACTGTTCCTCTCCCACCTGTGGGAGGAGAGCATGTGCCACTCACCTGCCAGCTTGCTAGACTTGTGCACAATGCTTGCACCAACTCACACCCCAACACTAGTGAGACGGACACACTGGGCACCCTTGGTGGAAAAGCCACCAAGATGCCGGGAGGGGGACATGTTATATAAGGAACCATTGGAACAGTAGAGACACAATTGTTGTTTTCAGACAGTTGAAGACCTATCAAATGGGTCTTTTGCCTTTTGCACATTTATAAGCCGAGTACAGGATAGGCCCAGGGCAGGACTCAGGCATCAGGTGGTAGCTGAGCATTTGGTGTCTTAAGATTTGACTCCCTGAGTACCTGGTGGGCTTTGGAGATGTCAAGGTGGAGATGAACAGTGCTGTTTCAAAGCGCTCCATCTTGCTGTGAGCTGCTCCGTCTCGGGTCTGCAGCTCTTCCCTCTTGGCCTTCAGGCTCCTTGGTAGATGATGAGTCTCTCATTGGGGTCCTCCGAACTACCAAGCAGACAGCAGCTGAAGTAAGTGAAAAGCTGCACGTGGCTGCGGAGACAGAGGTCAAGATTAACACGGCCCAGGAGGAGTTCCGGCCTGCAGCCACCCGAGGAAGCATCCTCTACTTCCTCATCACAGAGATGAGCATGGTCAACATCATGTACCAAACGTCGCTGGCCCAGTTCTTGAAGCTATTTGACCAGTCCATGGCCAGGTGAGTCCTTCCCACCTTTCCCCTAGTGGCCCCAAAGCAGTAACTTAAATTTTCTTTGTCCATATTTCTTTTCATTCAGAGATTAATTTTTGCCTTTTTGATTTTCTTTTTAAAGAGAGAGGGACAGTGAAAGAGAGAGAGAGAGAAAGAATCAATTTTGTTTAGTTTTTCATGTGGCTTTCTTTGCTCCAATGCTTTGTTGTATATGTGGTGCTGGAGTTTGAACCTGCATCCTCACGCGTGCCAGGCAAGCACTGTAGCTGTTGAGCCACTGCTCCAGCCCTGCCTCTTTGATTTTTAAAATGTATTACAGATCCGAGAAGTCTCCACTACCTCAAAAGAGAATTACAAATATTATCGAGTATCTGACATACGAAGTTTTTACATACTCTGTCAGAGGCCTGTATGAAAACCACAAATTCCTCTTTGTACTCCTCATGACCTTAAAAATTGATCTTCAGAGAGGGACAGTAAAGCACAAAGAGTTTCAGGCTCTCATTAAAGGTAAAGTGTTTGTAATGTGGATGGGTAAGGGGATTTGCTTTTGACATGCTCCTCGATATTATACTCTAAACCCATTTCTATGATACAGTAGGGAAACTGTGTCCTAATGAAAGTGATGTTGTTCTTCTTTTTTTTTTTTTTAAAGAGAGAAGGACAGTGAGAGAGAGAGAGAGAGAGAGAATCAATTTTTATTGAGTTTTTCACATGGTTTTCGTTGCTCTGACACTTGGTTGTGTACGTGGGTGCTGGCGTTTGAACCCATGTACTTGCGCATGCCAGGCAAGCTCCGTAACTACCGAGCTACCGCTCTAGCCCAATGTTCTTCTCTTAATGTCTCCTTTTTTCTGACTTCCATTAATTTTTCTCTTGTTACTTGAGATTCAGGTCTGTGGTAACCTAGGGGTTTATAGTTATATGATTATATTCAATCTGTTCATTGTTGCCCATGCTTAGGAGAACCAATTGAAAGACATGCTGGTGGTGAGCTTTCTAGAGCGAGAAAGCAGTTCCCTCAGCAAGGGAGTATCATGGTTCCTAAGACCATAAAAAGGCATACTTGTATTTCATATTTGAAGTTCATCTTGTTCATGGCTTATCTCTGTATTAAAAGATATAGTTAAGAAAACAAAGAATGATATTTGAATTGAGTTGCACAGTATCTACTGAGCACATACTATATAAACCCACCATGCTAGTGTTGGGGACACAACATACACCAGACATTGTTTTAAAAGAAATTGCAGCCTCATAATGGGAATAAAGTTAATTTAAAAAATAGCTCTAAAATAAAGCTAAGAAAAAAGTGTTCAGTAAAAAGGGAGGTAGAGATTGCAAGTGATTTGTGAAATTATAAAAAAAAAATCTTTGTGGAAAGTCTACTTCTGCAGTAATCCGTGGGTTTGATTCCTGACAAACATGTTCCGATCTTTTTCCTGTGTTTTTGGCTCTTTATGTGTAATTTGATAAGTCATTTTCTAGCTACTCTCACCCTCAAAAAAGAAAGTGGCATTTGAGATGATCCTGAAGGAGAGGCAGAAATGAGGACAGAACTCCATCCTGAGAACAGCGTGAAAAATGACGCGCGTGGAGTCTATTTTCAGTGTTGGAACAGTCCGGTTCTGTTGGAATGCAAGGTGGATTGTGGGAAATAGTACTAGACATATAAATTGGTGACTTGCTGTGGAAAGCACTGCTTCCTCTAGGACAGCTCTTCTGGATCTGGTGAGCAGCAGGGCCTTGTGTAGAGTGGTGACGCTGATTGTCCTGTAAGATGAATTGCGCAGACCTGCGTAGGATTGGAAAGAAAGAGCCTCGGCAGGTTCAGTCTTCCAACCACAATAAATACATTCCCAGAGTAGGAGAAAGGCAATGAGAATATAGAGGAGGAAAATGATATGAGAGATCTGGAGGCAAAACAGAAACTGGCTGCATCCGAGAGCTGGAAGAGGAATCGTACATGAGTCTGGGATTGCTGATTCACGTAGAGATTTGAGGTTTGGTTGGTTGAAAAAGAAACTTGTTTGAGACTGGCGGAGTGGGCAATCAATGAATATGATTTGAGGACCTAGTTTTAGTCAGAATAGGCCAGGTCTTGCTACTATAAAGCAATCCCCCCAACTTCAGTGCTTCTATAAAAGCAATCCCCCAAACTTCAGTGACTTAACATATCAAAGGTATACTTTTCATTCTTGCTGTCTCTTCAACGTTATAGTCGCTCAGGAATCCAAATTGCTTCCATAACTGTCATGGCAGAGGGATGAGGATATGGCAGATCATGAGCTGGCTTTAAAATGTTACCACTCCAGCGACACATGACTGATATTTTCTTAGCCAAAGCAAGACACAGCAGCCACATCTAGCTTCAAAGAGAGCAAGGAAATGCAATTCCCCTGCGTACTTGGAAGGTGGGGAAACCTAAAGTCCGTGAACAGCTCTGATGACTGCACAGAAGTATTGAATTTGAGATATCCAGAAGATAGCTGGAAAGGAGTAGCCCAGGCAATTTAAAAAGATCAGACAGCTACAAAATGGGAAATAGAAATAACAACCAAAGCTATGAGACTGGAAGAAATAATGTAGGGAGAAAATGCAGAGTCTTTCCAAATCATGCTACAGAATGACAGGCTATGACGCGCTGTGATCCTCTACATCCTGTTTAAAATATACAGGCGAGGGGGTAATTCTGGTTAAGAACAAATGCATATCATATTGTTACTTTATATGCATTTATGATTGTACAATAACTCAACTCCTTAATAAAAAATTTTTTAAAAATAAAATTAAAAAATAAACAGGGGTCACCTATAACTTTTTATTTCTCTTTTTCCATTCCGGTTAGTTTCTTCCTCGGATCTGGGTTAGATCACCACTGTGGAAGCTTTGCAAGCAATGCCACATAATCTCTGAGATGCCTTTTTTGTCTCTTCACCTGTGAACACAGGCTTACTTTCTCGTAGCACAAAGGGGTTTGGAACGAATCATCTGGGTTGTGTTTTTTCTCAGGTCTTATATATACTTGGGGAAGTTGGTGTCTCAAGGGCATCAGTGATGTCCTGAGGCCTCTAGAGGAAGACATGGTGGGGCCCAAAGGGGAAACAGGGAATACTATGGAGGGACTCAAGGGGGAGCAGTTGCTACAAAGGATCCAGACATATGAAGTCTAGGTCTTGGTGAAATTTAAATAAAGTAAGAGCCAGGCACGATGGTGCACCCTGTAATCTCAGCTGTCTGGGAGGCTGAAGTGGGAAAATTGCTGCCTGTGAGTTTGAGACCAGCCTGGGCAACACAGCAAGACCTGTCTCAGAAAAAAAAAAGAAAGAAAGAAAAGAAAAAATTAAAAGGCAGGGCTGGGGTGTGGTGGGAATGTCGCTCAGTGGTAAATGGTGTGCTTAGCATGTACGAGGCCGTGGTTTGATCCTCACCTCCACATTGGAACAACAATAACAAATAGAGACTGAATTTGTCAACACTAGAAGGAGGAGCTCAGAGGCAAAGACCCTCTCTCCTCTCCCTCTTAAGGCTGAACCTCAGGCAGGTGGAGAGTGCTAGAGAGACATCCAGTTAGGAGGTGCTGCTGCAAGCCACCCACAGCCACATCCTCCCTGGAGGCAGCGCTGCTGCACTGATGGAGGGGAGTGGTTACACGGATGAGCCTGAGTGTGGTGGAAATGTTGAGAGGGCTGGCGCACAGCAGGCACGTGGGATTCAAACCAGGGGACTACAGGGCAAGGGAACTTTTAACTGGAGACAGGTCAAGGCCAGGTGAGGCTGTGGATTGCAGCCTAACGCCCTGCAGGTCAGACAGGATTAGTTCAGCTCAGGGACCCAGTCTGTGACCCAGACACTTGGAGATGGGAGGACAGCATGCAGATCTGAGGTGTCCTCCCTTCCAAGGGGTAACCCCACCTTGTCAGCCCTCTCCCCTCCTAGCAAACCCAGCTAGCCCAGGGCTATTACCCAGAATCTGGGCTGTTTGAAAGAGGGTTGGGAAATCAAAAGGAGGCCAAGAAAGAGGGGCAACACAGTGAGGAGGGAATTCCTTAAGAGGCTTACGCTTGTTATAGAAAAATAAAGGCAGAAGTACACCTGGATTGGGGTTGGAGCACATTTGTGACCTCATTTCATAAAAATTGGAGAGAGTAAGGGAGAACTGGATTGTATAGGGCCAAGAGAGCCTGGAAGAGCAATTTGGATTTAATATCGTTGGCAATAGGGAACCATTGAAGGTTTTATGAGCAGGGATGTAGCATGAACAGAGTGGTGCTTCAGGAAGATGGATTTGGAATTGCATGGTAGGTTGATTGACAGAAGTAAAATCAGCTCAGCAGCAAGGTGTGCTGTTTTGTTTCCGACAAAACTGGTTTATTGTCATTTGTTTTAGTTTTGAACTGGCTTGCATTGTGTCTGAATCGTTTTTTAAGAGATGGTATGATTTAACTTTTCATGTTTTCTAAAAAATTAACAAATATGGCCCTTAGATCATAGACTTTTTTTTAAAATGTCATGAACACAATACCTAAGAGGGATAACAGTTGTTTATCTTGGCAGCAACATTTGATTTCCCAAAAGTGACAGTCCTTAGGTGTCAGTTACTTATTATTTTCTACAGTATTTTCAAGGTGCCTTTGACTTTCTTGTTCAACAGAGAATGTCAGATCACTTTGAAAAATGAAATGGATACCAGAGGCAATCCTGCATTATAGAGCAACTGATATACCTGTTTTCCTTGCCTGGTTATTTTAGAAAAAATATTGTCTTTCTTTTGTCATAGACCATTTATTAAAAAAAAAAAAAAAGATCTTGGGGAGGCAGCTCCTGCCTTCTGGGTGGGACTGGACTTAGGCTTTCTGAAGTGGAGTCAGAGAATATGAATTAATGTCAAAACAGCTACTGATGATTCCATAGCTGAGACTATGGGCTGAGACTGTTCTACATACATTGTTGACTTTCACAGCAGCCAATCTGCTAGATTCTATGATTATACCTACCTGAAAGATGAAGGAAGAGTATGCAGCCAGTAAGTGGCAGAGCCTGGGTACCTGAGGGAGTAGGGCCCACTGTCATCATTCTGAATTGGTTCAGATGCACAGTATGCTTGAAAACCCCACAGCAATTTAGCCGGATGCTTCTGGTGTCCCTAAAGCCAGTAATCACTTGAGAACATTTCTTTGGAAACCACCAGGAAGAAGAGGAGAGAGTTTGTTTCTGTGTCAGAGGAGCGGGAGCTGTTAAGACAGCAGGAGCCTCTCTCTGTGCCTTGCTTCTCCTACCAGTAACTCCCACACTGGGAATGGTGCTGGAGCAGGGCTTCCTCTTTGGCCAGGTTGCAGGGGGATGGAGCAGTGACAGCAAGGGTCACATATTGTTCTACAGGTGCTGTGGTCCTTAGAGCCACTGACCCCCCCCCCAAGTCATGTGTGATAGAGCTAAGGGTCTACATGAAAGAGCACTTTAGTTCACACCTCTCAGGAAGATGCTAAACAGGGAGAGCAAAGACAACCCCCCACCACCTTTTCTGCCCCAGGGGTGGATATGTAAGTGCAAGATTTGCTGAAATCTTTTCTTTTTTTTTTAAGAGAAAGAGAAAGACAGAATCAATTTTATTTAGTTTTTCATGTTGCTTTCATTGCTGAGACACTTTATTGTGTACATGGTGCTGGGGTTGGAACCTGTGCATTCTCATGCATGCCAGGCAAGTGCCATAATCGCTAAGCCACTGCTCCAGTCCTAATTTGCTGGAATCTTATGGAGGACCACAGAATTTAAAAGCTCCAGAAACACTGTTTTGCATGCATCTGAATTAACTAATGGTTAATTAGCTGGAGTTACCATGTGACATTACCAAAGCCATTTAATAGAGGACTTTTAAAATTATAATCGTATATTGGGTTGGAAAATGACCACCTTGGGTACGCACATCTGACCTGTGATTTGCTTCAAAATGTAATCTGATGCCATGACTCACATCCTCCGCTAGCCTACAAACTGCATGACCACAGGGCCCTCCTTTGGCTTTCTCCACCCGTATCCACAGTGCCTGGGTCATGCAGATGAGTGGAGGGTTCTCAATAAATATTTGTTGAATAAATGAATGAATGGATGATTTGAATATCCATGCCTTCTAAAAATCTCAAGATATATAAGATTCCTCCCTCTTTCTCTTCCTTCTTGTATCTATCTGTTTATCTAACCATGTATTTAACTTGATAAGAAATAGTGTTGAATATCAAATTTCTGGAGGGGTGATGATTGACTAAGAAGTGATTATAAAGATCACACATGAAAAGATCAACCTATTCATCAACATAGAAATTGTAAATTTGATTGTTGTAAAAAAAATAGATAAAAAGGCAAACAATCGTGACCACCTGAGAAAAACTCTTTGCAGGGAAAAATGACAAAGTATTGCTGTCATATTTTATAAGATACTATAAATCAGTAAATAAAGCTCTGAGACTTGAAGGAAATGTTCCCAAAAAAGATAGCCACATTTTCTGTGACATGATTATTTGCCAATTTTCCCATATTTTGTGTAATATGGTTATCTCACTTTTATTATTTGGAAAATAAATGTCTAAAAAGTGAAGTTCAGGCTGACCTGATTAATGCTGTCTGATGTTTTTCCCCCAGGGGGTGCAGCTCTGGACCTGAAGGCCTGCCCCCCCAAACCGTTTCGCTGGATCCTCGACATGACGTGGCTAAATCTTGTAGAGCTGAGTAAACTTCCACAGTTTGCAGAAATTATGAACCAGGTAACCAAAAGTATAGGTTAAAAGTATAGGTTTGTAACCAGACACACTCACGCCATTTTAACTGGGCTCTGCTGATGACAGTTCCTTCACAGGAAGGAGTCAAAACAACGGTGTGTGCTTTGTGGCCGCCTGGAGCAGGTAGGGACAGGTGGATCGCAGAGGTGGCCTTTTCATGGGTACAGGGAGCTGCCTTGCTTCCTGTGTAGTGGGCATGGCTTGTTTCTCTGTGCCTGCTTTAGTTGCTGGGTAGACCCGGTCATTGTAGAATATTGATTTTTTTTTTCACTTTAACTGCTGCTATAATTAAATATTAAATGTAGGCTTAAGTTTGAGGCAAATTAAGAGGTTGAAGTCCTTTTTTATATAAAAAAAGCTATTTTAATGGCGAAAATAGGAATCAGGTACTGATTGATTTGCTTTTTCATATTTGAACATATAAATTGGTTATTGTGGATTCGTTGTTGATTCAGCTACTGCTGGAAAGCAATTATGCAACTCAGAATCAAGATAGTTGTTTATTTGTGGGGTCAGTTGGTTATAAGCACCGGTCACAGATGGTACCTGCAGTTTCCCAGTGTCCAGTGCTGGTAATCATTTCTTTCCATGGTTGAGGGTGACTGACAGAGGGGCTGTATCACAGATGGGCAAAAACACCTACTGTGTTCACTCATCCATGCCCAGTGTGTGCCCTTAGCCATGACTGTTCGGTGGTGTTTCTCAAACTTCGGGGAAATTCTACTTGATCAGCCATGGTTGGATGAGAGTGAACTGGATTCTATCGGTGGGTGGACAAATTCTCAGGGTGGGATTGGGGGAAGGCTGGGTCTGGTCAGAGACTGCATAAAGGAGATCTTCAAGCATCCCTGGAAAGATTTCTGACTACCAATGCACTCTGCTGATGGGTTATATTGATATATGGATCCTTACTGCTGTCTGTCTCAGCCAGTTATGTGTTAAGTGCCCTGTGAGGTAGATTCTAGTAGCTATTTCTGCTTACTCTGGGTTAGGTACTTTGCAACAGCCTGTAAGGGAGATATTATTGATCCTGCTTTATAGATGAGAAAACTGAGCCTCTGAGAGGTGAAGTGCTCATCCAAGGTCACATCGCACTAAGTGGCAAAGCTATATCTTGATCTCATGCTCTTCCTATGCCATTGTGAGTTGTTTCTCTCCCACTTCTCTGGTACCATCCACAGGCCAGAAGTAGGGAAGTGGCCATTCCTAGGAAGGTTGCAGGAGTTCAGTGGGGAGCTGCCACCACATGGCCATCTCTGTGGGAGGGAATGGAGGAATTAGAAGTTGAGTTTCTCAGCTGAGCAGATGATGTAAGGAACGGAAGCAAAAATAACCTCAAACTGCAGCTGTGCCGACTTTGCCATTCTAGGCCAAACTGCTTAACACCTGAAAAGTTGTTTGTGGCAACAGGTGCGGGCCAGAAAAGAGGGAGAAAAGGAGGTGGATGGCCAGGATCTGGGCGTCATCCCACTGTCCATCACTGATACAGCTCACCCCAGAAGCTCTGTTGTGGTTGAATCAAAATTAGCAGGTGGAAGGCCAGGAAGCTGAGAATAATCTGCCTGCTTCTTGTGCCTCCTTCTCTTGGGGCTCTTGGTGGGCTGCAGGGGGTGAGCTGGCAGGCAGCACCCAGGCCCTTCAGCAGCATGTGGACAAGTGCTTCTCAGGCAGTCAACCAGGGAGAGCCACAGCAGTCTTCAGGAGATAGACAGCAGCTGCCAGACATTGCAGAGGTCCCCCTCCATCTCCTAGTGCCCGAGGGACAAAAGTGGAGCAGAGTAAACTATTTTGTTAATGTCGTGTACCCTGTCTGTATCCTAAAGGATGAACTCTTCACAGAATGCTTGACCTTGGGCAGTTTTTAACCTCTATATATCTCAGTAAACAGTGGGGCTAATGGAAGTAGCAGTCCAATCTGTAGGTCTGGCACGTGGGTCTGAGACACAGGCATTTGCTGTTGGCTGCTATCACTTACCATGGATTTTTGTGAAAAGTGCTTACGCACACTGTCCGAAGAATCCAGCCTGATTGTTGCTGAGGAGCAGCAACAGACTCACCAATCTATAGTTTTGGTAATTAGTCCTGGCAGCACTTGGGCTGCAGAAAGCTCCTTTTAATGCTCCTGAAAACCTGAGGTCCTCTCTGGCCTTCCAGAAGAACACATACTTGCCACTAGCTCTGGAGAGAATTCTGCAATTCCTAGGTTTAGGGTCTCACAGCAGGGGAATCACTTGAAAAATCACAGAAATTTTGATTTTTGATACCTAGTATTTTTTTAAAGAGAGAGGGCTAGTGAGAGAGAGAGAGAGAGAGAGAGAATCAATTTTATTTAGTTTTTCATGTGGCCTTTGTTGCTCTGACACTTCATTGTGTATGTGGTCCTGGGGTTCAATCCCACATCCTTGTGCATGCAGGGCAAGTGCTGTAACTGCTGAGCCACCACTCCAGCCCAGCCCACTTACTGCTATTTTAAAGCAGAGATCAACATTCAGTGGTTTGGTCCTCAGAATGGTCTGTATCTGTGGTTGTCAATGGAAGGTAATTTTGTGCCACTCCCAGGGGGCATTTGGCAATGTCTGGAGACATTTCTAATTCTTACAGCCCCAGGGGAAGGAATGCTTCTGATATCTGGTGGGTAGCAGCCAGGAATGCAGGTAAACATCCCACGACGCCCAGATCCAAAATATCAATAATAGCAAACTTAAAGGACCTTGAACTGTATGTCTTCTCATCTGACTTTTTCTGTGTAATCGATACATGATCCTAATTTTGTTGAATCATGTAGAAAGGTAATGGGAAACTGAAGGGGAATGATTAGACCACATCGACCCTGTTCAAGTCATTGGTTGTAAAGAAAGCTATAAAGTGTGTTGTTTTGCTGGAAAAGCCTCGTGCCTTTAAAGACCGCTCCCAGAGGTGACTTGGAGTTCCAGAATGTCCCCAACGTGCCATGTCCTGTCTGACTTTCTTGGCTTGTTTCTCTTAGATATCTCGCAATGAGAAGGGGTGGAAAAGCTGGTTTGATAAAGATGCTCCAGAGGAGGAGATTATCCCTGATGGATATAACGATTCCCTAGATACCTGCCGCAAGCTTTTACTTATCAGGTGAGATCAGGTGTTTTCAGACCTAGAAGCGTCACTGCCGTATCCTTAAATCACAGACCTTACTTCAGTGGGTTGAGCTCTCTGTCCCCTGTAGCTCTTAATAAGCATGAACTTCCAACCTTTGGGTCAGAAGGCAATTCTTCAATTCCCTTACAAGTAGAATATATTGGTGATGGTGTCAGGGAGTGGTGGATTTGGACTGTTTATTAATGTAGTACTCCTGGCAAAAAAGAAAAGCAGGAAAAACTATGATTTTATTATTCACTTTCTTCATTTACTGTTGGGTAAATCAGCGTTGAAATTATTTCTTTACAAAATAGAACTCAAAAAGTTACAATTCATGTATAAGCTAAAATTGAATTTTATTTGAGGGTAAAACCAAGACTACTATACTATTAAAATATATAAATACTATTTTGGCTACTAATATAGAGGCCAGGCGGGCTGGAGCGATGGCTCAGTGGCATTGCGCTTGCCTGGCATACACGAGGACCCAGGTTCGAACCCCAGCACCACATACACAACTAAGAGTGGGAGCAACGAAAACCAGATGAAAAGCGAAATAAAACTGATTCTCACTTTCTCTCCCTCCCTCTCTCTCTTTAGAAAAAATAAAAGATTAAATAGAGGCCAGAGTTGGAAATTGATGTTAAGGAAGAGTGTTGCCCTCCCTACTCAATTTCATGTTTCTTCAACATCTAGTAGCTCAAGGAGACTTAATAAATTTGAAAAATCAGTGTGTGTGTGTGTGTGTGTGTGTGCGCGCGCGCGCGTGAGAGAGAGCATGATTGGTGAATGAGGTGGAGTGGTGGAGACAAGGGGAGATCAGATAAGGAAAAAAATAACAAAAGCAATGTCAGATTATTTTGGAGCAGGCTTTGTCTTTCCTGATGTTTTACACTTGCACTTGCGCTTAGAAGAAGTCATTTCCTGGATATTGTCGTGATTTGAAAATGATCAGAACAGCAGTGGTCACCTCCTAGTCTATGGAGTATGAAAGGGATACTTACTTATTTTTATTGGAACAAGTGTGTATTTCACCTATGATTTTCAAAGAAGACCATCTTAAAGGAATAGGCAAATCTACTAGCAAATAAGAATCTTTAGCTCTTGTCTGAGACCTAAAACATCAAATGTCGAGTGGTGCTTGTTTGATGTCTCTGTTTGTGGAGTCTATGGCAGTGTGAGGTACACAAATGGTCTGACATAAATGCTTGCCCATCCACTTACTTGTGACACCTTTGGCTAATGGATTCTTCCTATGAAGACCCAGGGCTTTGGAGGATGCAGCAGGTTGACCCCCATCACCTGTGTACTGGAGCTGGCAGAGAATACTGCTTGGGTCTCGTCTCTGCCATACTCCTCGCCAACACCGGCACCAAAGCCATATGATTAAATTTGTGTTTATCCAGGGAGAGGGAACCTTGCCATCCCTCTTACACAGACCTGCATAAGGGAGAATTAGCCTGTTGTCCTTTGGCTAATTAAATATGTGTTGTTTATGTGCTCAAAATTAAACAGCATAAAAAATGAACATACTGGATTTATTTCATCTAACTTATATTTATTTCTAGGTCCTGGTGCCCAGACCGTACTGTTTTTCAAGCGAGAAAGTATATTGCGGATTCTTTGGAGGAGAAATACACAGAACCAGTTATTTTAAATCTGGAGAAAACTTGGGAAGAAAGTGACACACGGACACCTCTGATCTGTTTCCTGTCCATGGGATCCGACCCCACCATTCAAATTGATGCATTGGCCAAGAAACTGAAGCTGGGTATGATTGGCATTCAATGAAATTTGGCAAAGCTTCCATATTTTTGCTTTGAATTTTTGCCTGTCATAATTTCATAGCTGATTCTTAGAAATATACCTGTAAAACTGATTTGGGGGGCTGGAGTGGGCGTGGTGGTTACAGCGCTTGCCTTGCATGTGCGAGTATGCGCATTCAAACCCCAGCACCATGTACACAACAAAGTGTCAGAGGAATGAGTCACATGAAAAACTAAATAAAAATTGCTTCTCTCTTTCTCTCTCTGTCTCTCACTGTCCCCCTCTCTCTTAAAAAAAATGATTTGGAAAAAATATTACTCTGTTGCTTCTTTCATTCTTCCTAGAGGATGAGATGCAAGTATCTTTGAGCAGAGAACATACTTGCACACCATATGCTGGGGTTTTTGATGTCTTTTGTTTTGCTTCTACCTTGTAAGCAGATGGCTATACTGCATGGATAGCACATTAGCAAGAACAAGCATATAGGAGCAACAGTCTCTGCTGTTACCATGCCATGTGAAACTACACCAGAGCATATTTTCTCACAAATTGAAAAATCATATCGATTATTGTAATGTATAGGAATTAGGAATTCATCCATTCATACTTCAGTGACAGGACAGGCCCTGTGCTAGATTACAGGCATGCACAGATGAATGTGACACAGCTTGGACAGGCAAGCGTCTAAACTTGTAACTGTAGATGATGTGACAATGGTATAACAGGAGTTTCATAGAAATGGTTCATTGCAGAATTCACAGCTACTCAGATTGCCTGGGAAAGCATCACATTTCTGATATTTAGAAAAATTTAAAAAAGTAAAAGGCCAGAAATTTGCCAGGTGGAACAGTGGGAAGGAAGGAAGTCATTCCAGGGGGAGGAGGCAGAGCAAGGAGTATAAACACCTGAGCTGTGGCAAGAGGGACTGAATCAGCAGGACGGAAGGACAGGGATGCTCAGGACAGCTTGATAGGGCATCCTATCTTCTTCAGACTCTGAAAATCTGGGTGTCGTCAGCACTGCCATTCAGGATCTTCCAGAGTCAGACCTCTAACCATACTTGTAGAATTATTCAGGTCTTTATCGAGATTGTAAAAGTGATTGATTATGACTGCCAAAACCTACTTTATGAAATAAAACTCAGGTTGAATTTGTTATATTGTTAAGGTGCACACAATATGAAATCGATGCAGTCACATCCAAGCTCAAGCCACATGCCCCTCTGCAATAAATCATGAGTTTGCAGCAGCGTGGTCTGCGTCCACTTCCTCTCTTCACATCTTGACTTTTCTCTGTTCGTTGTTGGCACACAGTCCTACGTTCTGCGTGCATCTGTTTTCAGATGGTTGTTTTCTTCTGTTGGAACATTGGTACTCAATGCAGAGAGCTCCCAGGTTCTGTGGGCAATTGCTCATTAAGCATCTGGGATTTACTGTAGCACACCAGCTGTCTGAATTGGTCTGGGTCATGCCTTTTGTAGCCTTCTAGTTTGCAAATCTGTTGGATCTCTCTCTCTCTCTGCGGATCTTTGATCTTTACCCAGCTGCTCCTATGCCCAACTTCTCTCTGCAGATACGTGCCTATTTTCCTGTTGTCACAAACTTCTTTTGCATGTTGTGGAACTCATGCCTCTGCTCTTATCTTCTCATCAAATTCAACATTCCCAGGGAAATTCCCCCCTACTCCCTTGGACCCAAGTCCAAATATCCATTGGCTTAGGTTTATTCTTGTGCTTTTTTTTTTTTTAAGAGAGGGACAGTGAGAGAGATAGAGAAAGAGAGAATAAATTTTATTTAGTTTTTCATGTAACTTTTGTTGGTCTGAGACTTTGTTGTGTACATGGTGCTGGGATTTGAACTTGGGTCCTCACGCAAGCCAGGCAAGCTCCGTAACCACTGAGCCACTGCTCCAGCCCTAGACTTGTGCTTCTTTCTGGGGCAATCAGTGAACTGCTGCTGTGGAGACAGGTTTACAGCAAGAACCCTGCGGAGCTGGGGTAGTGAGCGCTTCTTAGCAGGGATAGAGTGGCTACAAGAAGAGGGTGTTCCACTAGAGTCACTATTTCAGATACTACCTTGAAATGATGCGGGATAACACTCTTCTGGGTATTTTCCCAGAGGAGTTAGAATCAGCACATTATAGTGACACAGTAAAATCAGTGTTCATTTTACAGTAGCTAAATTATGGAATCGATTCAGATGCCCCTCACTGCTGGATGAATGGATCCAAAAGCTCTAATACACACACACACACACACACACACACACACAAATAGAGTTCTACTCAGCTATTGCAACCTTTGAAGGTAAATGGATGGCAATAGAAGAAATCATGCTGAATGAAGTCAGCCAAACCCAGAGAGTCGAGGGCCGAATGTTTTCCCTCATTTGTGGAGGCTGGTGCTAAACCCTGTCTTGGGGAAAGATAGTCAAACTCATGTAACAGACACACCAAAAGCATACCAGCACATAATCTAGGAGAACTGGGGAAGGGAGGAAGGGAAAGGTGACAGGGGTGGAGGGAGGTAGGGAGATAGGGAAGGATCTAGGGGAGACAATCCACAATGTAGCCTTTGCGTCAACCCCCTGAGAAGTCAAATGATACTTACACCATCATTTAATTATGAAAAATTTACAATCTATATATATGTAAATTTATGTCTCTTATAGGGATGTAATATAGAAGAATAAAGAGACAGGGGCATGGACATTGTGGGGGAAACTATGTTTTAAAACCAAATCCATATCATATTGTCACTTCATATGCATTTAAGATTCATTGACAACTCAACACCTTAATAAAAATTAAAAACAAATGATGCTGGAGTCTGGGACAATGGTTTAAGAATAGAATTAAGAGATCCAAGGTCTTCTTTGGAAGAAATTAAACAAATTCAGAAAATCAGACCTGTCATCTTTTGTGTTCTCATGCTGCTCGGATGATTTCCATTGCTTTGTAGGAAACTGAAACAAAGTAGATTTGATTTTAACACTAGGGGACTTGATGAATTTTGTAAAGAACTCTGTTGCCAAATCATTTTTAGCAATGTTAGGAGGGCTCATGCTGTTTGCTGCTTTGGGTTGAAAGTCCCAAAGATCACTGTTGAAACGAAACTCTTATGCAGCCAGAGTAACATATTAATGTAGTCTCAACTACTGATATTTCATTTGGATCTGGGTAATAGCAAATTATGGAACACTCGAGGTGAATAAGACTATGGAATCTGGAACCCCAACTACCTTGTTTTGCAGCTGGGTGGAGAAATGCCCAGAGCTTGCTGGTGACAGATCTGATGCAGGACTTGCCTCAGGACTTCGGAGTCCTACTTCTGTGGTGGCCTTTCCCTTTCATTCCCTCCCCCTGTTTTTACTGGATCAATTAACCAGTCATCTGACAGACTTGAGGATAGGACAGAATCAAGTGTAAGAAAAGAGGAGAGGAAAAACTTCTGATTATGGATATTCTCAGGTGCTGCTCAGGCTTTGCAGTGGAAGAATGAAAGCAGATAAATTCCACACCAAAGAATGGGGAACCTGGGCAAGGGAGAGGAAGCTGGGGTATTTGGCGTAAGAGCCCCACTCCCAACTCAGAACCCAGGTGAGGGAGGATGGATTTGAACTGGGTTTGAAAACAGTGCAAACCCACAAGTGTACAAATTAGGTATGAGAAATGACTATGGCAACGTGTTCGGATTCTACATGCTTGGTGTTTTTTAAGGTTTACAGTGAACAGTTTGATGAGAGAACAGTGTATGATTGTCACAATAAGTTAGAAAATCTCAATCAAATTGACAAATTCCTAGAAAAATGCAAATTTACTAAATTTTCTCAGAAAAGGTAGAAAATCCTCAACAGACCATTAATCAAGGTCTGAAAAATCAGAAGCTTTAAAAGCATGACCTCAGCAAAGTCTCTCGGCTTGGGTGACTTTTTTAAAACTTTTTTAAGGAGTTGAGTTATTGTACAATCATAAATGCATATAAAGTAACAATATGATATGTGTATGTTAAACCAGAATGGATGGCTTTACAATTTTCCAGGACTTCTCAGATGCTATATTCTCTTCTGGAAAATTGAGAAAGAGGATATATTTTCCTCTTTATTAGCATTAATTATCTTGACATCAAAACACTGACCAAGATAGAAACTGCATTAGTGGAAAGAAACCCACAGATTGATCCTATTTATCAAAATATAAATGTAAAAATATTAGCTAAATATAAGCAAGAATAATTCAGTGGGACATTAAAAATAACATGCAAGGTTAATGTGTAATAACACACTTGGGAATATAAGAAAGATGCTGTAGTAAGAAATTTCATTACATCATGCACTGGGGAATGTAGCTCAGTGGTAGAGTTTTTGCCTAGCATGTCCCAGCAGTGAAAAGAAGAGAAGAAGAGGAGGAGGAGGGGGGCAGGGGAGAGGAAAGAGGAAGAGGGGGAAAATGGAGGAGAAATTTTATCACAATGAAAAATGACTTTTCCTTAAGCTATCATATTATTATGTGATAGATGCTTTTAAAGCAATTTGTAAAAGTTCAACATTTACTTTTTACTTTTGAAAAGAAGGAACAGAAGAGGGTTTTATTAATGTGATAATAAGTGAGTATGGCAAGCATCAGTGACATCCTAGTGGATGGATGACGAGACTGATGAATGGTGAATGACTTGAGACATACCCAGGAAAGTTGGGCATAAGATAAACAGGTCTGCTGTTGCCCCACCGTTACTTAGCATTGTTGTGAAGATGTAGCAGATGTATTGTAAAAATAATAAATAACAGAACCACTGGGAAGAAGGAACAACAGCCATCATTACTCTCAGACATTGTAATTGTCTAACTGAGAAACATAAATGAATCAACAAAAAGACTATTAGACTTAATAGGATAGTTCAGTCAGGTGACTGGTCAGAAAATAAATATATATATAAAAATCAATAGTGCTTCCTTGTAAAATAAGATGTAAAAATCCTATTAGCTATAGTGATAAAAATAAAACAAATAATTTTTAAGATACCCATTTGAAGAAAAGTATAAAACTTTCTTTGTGACATAAAAGTTAGTTCAAATAAATGGTGAGAGAAAGCACATTCCTAGTAGAAGGATTCAATATTGTAAAAATGTCAATATTTTATAGATTAATCTATAGATTGAATGTAAATCAAATTGAAATTCAAATAGCATTTTCCCCTCTAATTGGATAGTAGGGAGATCTTAGATCATCTAGAGCTGTAAACAGACAAGATTAGCCAAAGAAAGTTTGAAAACAAAAAAAGAGAGTAATGGGAAGACAGCACTATCAGATATTAAAACCTTTATCACATGACAATAATTTAATCAACATGTAACTGGCTCAGAGTGGATATACCAATCAATAGAGCAGAGGAAAGGCCCCGAATTAGATTCTTTTATATATGAGAGCTTAGGGTATGATAAAATTCACATTTCACACCAATGCAGGAAAAGGGGATTAGTCAATAAGCAGTGCAGAGACAGCAGGTTAATGTTAGAAAAAAGTAATTGTTTATCTCACATTAAACTCCAGAGTAAGTTCTAGGCTGGTTAGGATACTGAGTGCTTTAGATTAAGCTATGAAAGAAAAAAAGAATATATTGAATTAGTTATATACCATTGAGTTCTAAGATTTCCTTAATCATAATGCCAGAGTCCAAAACTGGAGAAATGACGTAGATAACATGAGTAGATGAAGATTTTTTTTAACTTTTGCATGTGACAAGCATCATAATTAAGAACACAGTCAAGTATAGGAATGTGGTCTGGGAATCACAGTTTCCCATTTCAGTGGGAGACAGATAAATATATATCTCTAGTCTTTAGAATGCTTGCATATTTTGTCCAAACTATTATACAACTATGAAATCCTCCTAAGAACATGAGAGATACACATAAAGATTTACAAAAAAGGTTGCTTAACCTAGTTCTTCTAATATTGAAAATTTTTAAGTATCTTAATTATACAGAAGGATAGTGATTGAATGAACAAGGGTACATCATCATGACTGGACACTGTTCTGGTGTTAGAAACTATTTCCCAATAATATTTAATGATAGTAATACATTTACAACATACTGTTAAAAGTAAAGATATAAAATACATGTAAGGCATATGAAGTCTACAAATATAATTACATTTAAAATACATGTATAAAATCTTTAATATCAGTAAGTTTACAATTTCTTATTCAAAACTCTTGGGGCCATATACATTTCAGACAGCAGGCTTCTCTAGTTTTTACAAAAGGTAATATTCATATAACGTAATATACTGCAGATGAGAGCATAGACGTTCAGAAAGGGACACGTGAAGACTATAAATAGACTCATATCAGTTGTGGTCAGATTTTGCCTAATGATTTTGTGACAAAACTTCCGGTTTGCAGAACTCTTTGAATTTTGCAATGAAAGTAAGTGATTGTGGATTGTGCTCATTAAAGGGACTAGGGTGAAGATCTCTAGGGAGGAATACTGATGACTTATTTCCTTCTTTATACTCTCCTATACTTTCCAAACCTTTTACTGTACACATATATTACTTCAGTAGAAAAAAGACAAAAAAAGAAAGAATGTAGTTGTAGCCTATGTGGCCCTCTGTGTCTGTCTTCTTTCAGTGAGGGTGATGTTTTCAAGGTTGTAGCATGTATCACAGCTTCATCTTTTTCATGGCTGAGTAATAGGCCATATGCCTATCATAGTTTATCATTCACATCACCTGGGCATTTAGATTATTTCTACTTTTCTGTGCAGTTTGAATAATGTTACTTGAACATTCATGTACTAATTTTCAATTGGACATGGTAACCCTATCTCTCACTTTTTAAGAAGCTGCCAGATGGTTTTCTAAAGTAGCTGCACCATTTTGTATTCTCACTAGCAATGCAGGAAGATTATAAATTTTCCATGTCATTGCCAATACTTCCTTTTGTCCCTTTTTAATTTATAACTGCTATACTGGGAGTGAAGTAGTATTTCATTGTAGTTCTTTAAAAAAAAAGAAAGAAAGAGAGGACAATGCGGAGAGAGAGAGAAAGAGAGAAGCAATTTTATTTAGTTTTTCATGTGGCTTTCGTTGCACCAAAACTTCATTGTGTATGTGGTGCTGGGGTTTGAACTTGCGTACTCACGCATGCCAGGCAAGCACTGTAACCACCTAGCCACCACTCCAGCCCCTCACTGTAGTTCTGAGTCGGGACTCCCTAATGCTAATGGTGTTAAATATCTTTTCATGTGCTGATTGGCGATTTCTGTTTGTTCTTTGGAGAACTGTCTAGTTGGGCCATTTCTAAATTGTGTTACAACTCTTTTTTATTGAGTTATAAGAGTCCTTCATAGTTTCTGGATACCTGACCCTTATCAGATGTATGTCTTACAGATTTCTTCTCTTATTTCCTAGGCTGCTCTTCGATGGTGCCCACTGAAGCACAAAAGTTTTGAATTTTGGACAAGTCCAATTTACATTCTCTTTTGTTGCTAATGTTTTAAGGGTTGTGTCTAGGAAAACTGTCACCTATTTTGTTCTAAAGATTTTATAGTTATAGTGTTTAAGTGTGTCTCCAGTGCACTTTGCATTAATTTTTGCATATGTTGTGATGCAAAGGTCAGACTTTATTCTTTTTCAAGGTCACCCCAGTTTTCCTAGCACCATTTGTTAAAAATACTCTCCTTTCCCATCCTGAATGGTCTTGGAACCCTTGTTGAGAATAAACTGAATACATATGTGAGGATTTATTTCTGAAATCTCAATTCTATTCCATTACACACACATGTGCATGTGAACACTCTCTGAAAAAGTCCAATGTGTGTCCTTTTGCTCTCTCCTCACACCCCTCACTTCCAGGTGGTGTCTCCACTTCTCTGCTCCATGCACTCCTCTGAGCAACACAACCAAAGGCCATGCCTATTTGAACGGCAAAGCCTTTTTCTGCAAGTGAGAGAGGGAGGGAGGCCATGGCCATTTGGAAATTATTTTTTCATCCCAATCTTGTTATATAATTCACACCATACCACTGTGAACCTTCTCCTATGTTACAGAATGTCGAACCATCTCCATGGGGCAAGGACAAGAAATACATGCTCGGAAGCTGATCCAGATGTCAATGCAGCAGGTAAGTAGCAGGGGCTGTTTTCCTGTGTCCAACTGGTCTACCAGGGAAAGCCATGGAGATGGGGAACGTCCTTCCTGTGATGTTCAGCTGTTATTTTTCTATTTATGCTCATGTATGACCGTTATGCATATAAGTAAAATTTAAGCCTGAAGCTAGTTTCCTTCGGACAGCCCCATAGAAAATTTGTTCCATATTTTTTAGTATCTGTTCCATTTTATTTTCATTTGTTTCTTTATTTACAACTTGGAAGATACACCCTCTAGTTCCTAAGGATGCAGTTATAGCAGTCTTGGAATTTCATGATCAATATTAATAGATAGGTGGTACAATAAGAAGTGACAGGTTGAGACAGTTAAATTCCAATTTTCGATTAAAGACAGGCTTTCATTTTTCTTTAGTGGGTAGTTTCAGGAAAATAAGAAATATTTGAGGACACTATGTTTTGATTTTGATAATGATTTTTACTGAAAGTTACATGCTGAATGAAATGGTAAGAAATAGTTTCCATTGCACCTAATAAATACACAGGACATTAATTTTCTAGAAGTGCTGTGTAGATAGCCATCTCAGCTGTAATAAGAAATTGCATCATTTATAAAGTAAAATGAGATCTTGGTTTATTTTTAAGCTTTTGATCTCATCGTGTCTGTAGCAACTTTGGCACAGCTTTTTCCTGGGAATTAATGACTAGAGAGGGTTAATGGGCTAAAACTCTACTTGGGTCATCAAAATTTTAAGCTAGTCATTAATTCTTAAGTGCCCTAAGCTTCAATCTTTATCACTTAATTAAATTCAATAATAAATTATATTTAATTTATATATATTAAAGCAATCATATATAATTATTTCTACTCGGGTCAAGTACTTCACTCTGTTGAGTGATTGGACAATTTAACTTTGGACTTAATTTATTTTCAACGAGTGAGAAACTTTTAGATTGAAATGCTGTAATCACGTCAACTGCTTTGCAATACTATTTTTTTGTAATTTCCCTGTCCGATTTCTCACAGTGGGATAAATATTGCTAACAATGGCATTATCTGAAAAAAAAAAGATATATGAACATGTGAAGCCACAATGCCACCTTGAGAACCCTCAGACTTAGGATAGAGCTAACCTTGTGGAATGCAGAATAAGGGACCATAAAGTAACTGGGTTCATGATGACACAGAATAGTCCTGAATTCTACCTTCCTCTGGACACCCCAGTTATATCCACCAACAAGTTCCCTTTGCTATTTAAGGCAGACGGAGCCACTTTTTCTCTTAGAGTTAAAGGCACACTAACTATGCCTTATCATTTATTTATTGTACTCTGTATTTTGTAGCTGTATTTATCAGTTCTAGTTAAATAAGGGTATTAAACTGTTTTTTATTATTTTTATTCAGAAATTTATTTGTTGAACAAACAAGCCTCTAATGAAATTATATAATATATATATAAATTCTGAAAATTAGATTTACCCCCAAGAGCCCCCTCATTACCCATCCTTATCCCTCCCCCCACCCCCCTTCCCAAAACATCTCTAAAAATGTGTTAGGTTGTATGACATTACACCTTATCCGGATTTAAAACATGATAATAGACCTCCTTTCTCAATGGCCAGGGTCTAGCTCTAGCCTCCACAGAAGGGGTATTATACTCTTATGACAGTTATGTGACTTTGTTAAAAAGGTAGTTTTTATTAAGTGTTTTCTAGATAGTGCTTATGAAGTTTTGTGGTTTCAGGGGTGTGTGAGATGAGTGTTTTGAGAAAGAATAAAACTTTATTATTTGTAGCAAGTGTCACCAAGAGTAGTGGCATCAACTCTCATGAGATTACGTGCATCTTTCTGTACAATTGTGGGTGACAGTGAACCAGTCCTCTTGGTTTGAGGGCGTTCTGTGCTGACTCACTTTAAGCAGGACAGTCAAGTTACTGTTCTCACCATTAGATGGTGCACACACTGTACATTTACCAGTCTACCCTCGATTCTTGATTTCTGTTCCTTTCTGAACCAAGGATGGCAGAATACAGGCATTTTGTACCAGGTGTGGATGATTGTATTGACATACAGTTTAAAATAACCTCAAAATAGAATAATCACATGTTCTAAGCAAAGTTTTTTTTTAAAAAAAAGTTCTGTGCATTTTGTTTTATCAAAATCATAGCCAAAAAAAGTTACAAGAAATAAATATGAATTTATTTTTGGATACAGGGTGGTTGGGTATTACTGCAAAATTGTCACCTTGGCCTGGAATTCATGGAAGAATTACTAGAGACACTAATGACCGTTGAAGCCAATGATGATACTTTCCGAGTATGGATAACTACTGAGCCCCACGATCGATTTCCAATTACTCTGCTTCAGGTTTGTTACCATTAGATAAGCACCTCTTCATTGAGAAATGGCAGAGTTGGCATTACTGAAAGATGCAAACAGGACAGGACTTTCTGACCCAGTAAAATCTACACTGCAAAATCTTATTGTCAAAATCTTGACTGTAACTGTCCAGGTTGTATAGTAAATATTTCCACACTGGTGTTCTGAGACTCGGTACCAGTTTATTGGGTTTCAACTCTGATCACTGGTATCAGTTTATACAGTGCTGAATTTCAGCCCACATTTTGAGTGCCATAAGCATATTGCTTTCTGATATCATGTAATTTCTATTTTATGCTTTTGAGTAGTGTAGAGAAACAAAATAACTCTTTGCTTTCTATGACAGTCTTCTCTGAAATTCACTAACGAGCCACCCCAAGGTATGCGTGCAGGCTTGAAAAGAACATTTGCCGGAATCAATCAAGACCTTCTGGACATCAGTAATCTGCCCATGTGGAAGCCCATGCTTTACACAGTAGCGTTCTTGCACTCCACGGTGCAGGTAACTGGGGAAAGCAGTTTGCACATTTGGGGGCTGCTGAGGATGTGCAGTGGGTGTGGTGGGGAGGCCTTCCAGGACGTGCTGTCTGCTGCCAGCCCCTCTGTCGTCCTTGCCTGCCTTGCTGATCCCATTGCTTGGTGCATATTTGCACCCACCTGGCTTGGTGCATATTTGTTGTGGGTTTCACTGGCACCCCCAGCCCCACCAGGAGAACCTAAGAGCCTGAGGGCAGACACAGTCCTTTGGTCACCACTGTCTCTCCTGATGTCACAACAACATTGCGACCTAGAGCTCCATAAATGTTTGTAGAATGAACAGATTATTGAGCCGGGAGTTCAGCCTTGCAAGGGCTGTGCACCATGTCACGTGATAGCAACACCCACATTTCAAAGCAGGGTTATAACCGCCTTAGAAATAAGGAAACGGAGGCCCAGGGAGGTAAAGCACACGTCGTATGTGGTAGATCTGGGGCTGCCTGGCTCTGGTTGACGTGTGTTTTACCCGGTCGTCACAACAGTGATGGTGCTGGCAGGAGGAGGGGGATCGGCAGTGCCCCGCCTGTCTCAGTTGTTTGCTGTCTGCTTTTATAGGTTAATTGCTTACACAGCGATGTAATAGTTTTATGGTTACCAAGCAACTTCTCCATAGGTTTTTAAAAAGTTTTCATTGTTTTTTGCTGTTCTTTGGTTCTGTGTTTGAGTTTTATATGTTGTTCTATATTGGAAAGCCGTGTAACTTCAGTGCCCTTGATTCACTCCTTCCCCAGGGCTGGGATGAAGGACAAAATGAGCCCCCTGCCATGTCCCAGGGGTCAGGCCTTGAACTGTGCACAGGGATGAAATGAACAGAGTTCCCCTCATCTCACCCCACCCTCCAGAAACCGCTGGTGTGTCGCCCGACCCTCCGGCTCACGGATCCACACACTTTCCTAGGACCCTGCTGCCACCGGAGAGACTGTGGTGTTATCTGTCTCCCAACCCTGAGAGAGCTAACCCGGGGTTGCTCGCTTTGTTGGTGGTTAGTTTTACTAAGGTCCGTTGTGGCCTTTGGATTGTAAATTACAGCTTTCAAGTCCCTGAAGCCTATTTCATTCATTCTTATCTGAGAATGGTTTGCTTTGCTAGACCTTATTACACTCTAATACAAATAATTGCTTTAACTCTGTTACTTAATTCCCCATTCACAAATACTGTATTTTATGATTCTGTTCCTAGTAGCGATGATTCAACTCTTCCACTGTGCTTATCCTGGGGAAATGAGTGGGGGTGTTTTTTCACGTGGTCAGTGTGGCGGCCTGTGTTTCAGTGGCCATTGTCCAAGCGTTAGACAGAAGAGCAACAGGACCATGGTATAGTCGTGGGAATAAGATGTGCTTGCAGTGTACAAGACAGGAGTTTAGGTTAAAACAGAAAAAAAAAAAATATATATATATATATATATGTATATATAAAATCTCAACTGCTAGAGCTGGGAAGCTATAGTGGAGTGTCTTTCTCTTTTTTTTTTTTTTTCCAGGGCTGAGGACCGAACTTGGGGCCTTGTGCATGCTAGGCAAGCGCTCTGCCACTGAGCTAGATCCCCAACCCTGGAGTGTCTCTTTAAAAAAAAAAAAAAAAAAAAAAGTTGAATATCTCTTAAAATTAAATCATAGTCTGCAAAAAGAGTATTTCAGTGGGAGTCAAGAGGCAGGGTCTTTAGGACTTGCTGTGAAATCAGTCAGCTAAGTGAGGTTGGTCAGTCATGTCCCTTGCAAGCCCTGTTTCCACATGTGTGCAGGTAGAGGCAGAATTCGGGGATTTTTCAAGATATTTCCCCTTCTCTAAAATTCTGTCATCCAGTTCTATGACATACAGTAAGTACAGGTCACTCAAGCATTTCCCCCTCCATCTTTTCATCAATCTCAGAAGTGCTTACCATGACATTGCCTGAATATTTTCTTTTAGCTGGTTAGGATAAAGACACCCGGAGTTCATTAGAGGCTTTCTCTTCCGGGCCAGCCGCATTCGCATCACTTGCCTGTTGTCTCAGAATCTGCAGCAATAGGGAACCCAGGAGCTTTACATGTATGTGAAAGATTGAGACACAACCACTCAAGATGAAATGTTGCAGATTTGACAGACTGTAACTTACATTTCTTATATCTCTGTAGTGTTGAAGAAAAGGCATCAATACCTGATTTCTTATTGATTGAGTCTTCCAAATTAACACAGTGTTATTAGTCAGCCTTCTGCCACTGTAACAATTACCTGGAATAATCAGCTTATAAACAAAAGGTTATTTGGTTCATTAATTTGGTGGTCCCAGCCCATGATCCACTGGCCCTGTTGCTTTTGGCCTGTGGAGATCCATGCTTCAGAGCGGCAGCACATGGGAAAACCATATTTTTATGTCACGGCTGGGACCCACGAGAGAGGATGAGGAAGGGGCTGGTGTCCCCTTCAAGGGCACACCCCCAGTGTCTGGAAGACCTCTCAGTAAGGTCCATCTCAAAGTTTCCACCAATGCCCAATGGCACCATCGGCTGGGGACCAAGCTTTTCACCAGTCGGCTTTGGGGGATACGTATTCAAATCATAGCACACACAAATTCCTTGCTTTATACAAGCATGATGCATGTGCTTTTGTTCTTGCAGAGACAAAACAAAAAAACAAAAAAACAATGAAACAGGGAATTGGTTCACGTCACATAGTCTGAAGCCGTTGAACCTAGGGGTGAAAGAGCCAGCCCCCGCCACTTGCTCCCCAGTGTAATTTCTCTTACTGAATTGTGGTTCAGATTATTTCATCAACTCAACCCGCTCAAGGGTCTGTTGCAGAGGACAAAATGAGTACCTTCCTTTTCCTAGCTGACGGGCAAGTAGCTTTGTCTGGTCAGGGACAACTTTCCTGGGTAGAAGAATGCTGGAGGCCGGGCTCTGTTTTGTCTGTCGCGGTGAGAGCAGGTCTACCCAGGGCAGGCAGGTGCCCTGGCCGCTGCCTTGGGATGCACAGGGCAGCTCCTCACCAAGATCTGCTCGCTCCTCGCGCACATTCGCCACTGCCCTCCCCTTCTCCAGCTGCCCTGAGAGGGCAAGTTCCTGCAGCAGCGGCAACTCCTGCTGCAGTCCTGTGTCCCCTGATGCCACTCCTTTGCCAGCTAGCCCTTCCACCCTCCCTGTGTGAGCCTTGCAACCCCAAGACCCTCTGCTCAGTTTGCCACTCCCTGAGAATGCTTAGTCTTCTCTTGAACATGACCCACAAGTTGGGGTGCTCTTTCTCCCCAGTTTCCTGAAAACCCAAATGCAGCATCACTGTGGGTTCAGAGCAGGCCCATGTTCACACTGTGGGATTTTAATTTTAAATATATCGTCCTCCAAAGC
The DNA here is from genome assembly GCA_004027875.1 of Aplodontia rufa. Lineage (NCBI taxonomy): Eukaryota > Metazoa > Chordata > Mammalia > Rodentia > Aplodontiidae > Aplodontia > Aplodontia rufa. The sequence goes on along the minus strand of PVKS010013288.1, from coordinate 269 downwards.
CTTGGTCTTCTAAAACTCAATCATTACCTTTTTAGTCTCCTCCCAAACCTTCCTACAGAAAGGTCAGAATAACATTCTCTGGTGTTTTTCCTATTGGTGACCAACGTACTGCTTTTGAGCAGCACATAGGGTGGAGGAAATATCTTTTTTTTTAATTAAGGAGTTGAGTTATTGTACAATCATAAATGCACATAATGTAACAATATGATATGCATGTGTTTGGAGGAAACCTCTTTCTTTTTTTTTCCACATTTATTAGAAGTATATTG
>PVKS010013287.1:0-51260 GCA_004027875.1 Aplodontia rufa | reverse complement strand
TTATTTCTAATGCATTTTTGCATTATTCTTTTGCATAATCTTACATTATGCATACCTAAAAAAAGAACCCATAAATAAATAAATTTATGATCTATCTAGAATTAATATTATTATGTGGTATAAGTTAAAGATATAACCTTATTTATTCTCCATAGTTAGTTAAAATAACTCCTCTATCACATAATAATTTCTTATTTATTTTCCTGTACTTTTATTCTATTTTATTGAACTAATTTGCATTATAACAATTTTACATTGTTTTCATTATTTTAGATTCACAATATAATATGCTTTATCCACAGGCTTTTGCATTTTCATAAATCATTAAAACTAAAAAATTTTATTCCAATTAAAATTTGGTTTTCTCTTTATTTTATTGTTGTAAAATATTTTACATTCAAAATGCACTTATCAATAATTTTAAAAACCTGTCAAAATAATCATTTAAAGAGTTAATTTTGCTTTGTTTTCCTTTCCCCTCTTTTCTAGTGTAAGCTAAACCATCTACATAATTGTTTGAAGTATTGGCAATTTATTTTTAAAATGTATGAAAAGTCTGCCCTCTTGTGACAATGTAATTTATACCTTTACCAATCATATTTTATTAGGATGAAAAGGAGAAAACAGGATCAATGCTTTTGAAAAATTATTTGCATTTATTTTTAAAAATTAATAATACATGAACATGAACAATTAAATTGTTCTTTTTTTTCTTTTACTCTTCTTACTCTCATTTTGTTTAACTAATAGCTCTTATAACAAGGAAATATATTTTTCCCACAGATCCTTTCCCAATTTAAAAAAAAAAGTGTCAATTCCAGTTCTGGTGATATTGACACATAATACTTAAAAATAAGGCAATGAGAACTTCAGGGACCATGAGAGGTAAATGTGTTTTGTGTGTGGTGAGGGACAACTATGGCTCAGTTAAGATGGCTCTAAGTTCTTTGATGTTCCTCTCATGGAGTTGTAGTACATATGTTGTCTCATCTTAACCCATTTTCTTTCTTTCTTTCTTTTTGTTTTTGTTTTTAAAGAGAGGGATAGAAGGAGAGAGGAGAGAGAGAGAGAATCAACTTTATTTATTTTTTCATCTGGGTCTTGTTCTTCTGACACTTAGTTGTGTATGTGGGTGCTGGAGTTTGAACCCCAGTCCTTTCACATGCCAGGCCACTGCTCCAGCCCATCTTAGTCCATTTTCTATTGCTATAACAAAATACTCAAAGTTAGGTAAATTATAAAGATAATCTTTACTTAACTCATAGTCGTAGAGATTAAGGAGAATGGTGCTAGCTAACTATTCAGTTCTGGTAAGAGTCTAATAGCAGAGGGCATTGCAATGGCAGGAGAGGGTACTATATGGAAAAGGGATTCGGGGAATTACCACACTCACTTATAAAAACTCATTCCTTATAAACTATTCCAGTCCATGAGACTTGACCCACCTGAGAAACAGCATTAATCCATTATTGAGGATCAAGCCACCACGTCCTATTTACCTTCTACTGAGGCCCACCTCTTATCAGTTCTATACCTTGATGCCATCACACTAAGAACCAAGCTTTTAGTACATGAAACTTTGGGGGACAAACCATATCCAGACTCCTCCTCTTGCATCTGAAAGTTATTTTTTAATATTTTTTTTACTGCTTTAGTAAATAGTGTAGGGTCAAAGTTAAGCTGTGCCAGTTTCTAGTCTCAGGCATTAAGAGATTAGCATTTGCATTTTTTTGCATCTTGGAATCTTTGTCTTTACAGTCTTGAGCCTCCATGTAAGAAGTCCAGTTACATTGCTGAAACCCTGGGACTACATGGAGAGGGAGAAAGGTCCTGATGAACCCAACTTTCCAACAGACATGTGAATGAATCCATTTTGGATGACTTTAATTATCCCACCAGTTGAATATCATCACAAGGCCTCAGTCAGCATCACAGGGAGCAGTATCACAAGATAAAATGTTTTGTCCCTAGCCACCAAGTTTTGGGTGACTGACTACAGTATAATAAAAAACTGAAATACCATTTTAATGCAAAACAATCAGTCCTTAGCTGTTAGCATTGTTTTATTGTGTAAAAGAAAATCACTTACCTTTCCATTGGCCTTCCTGGGGGTGATTAGGCTCCAACCTTTCCTAATACCACAGATCTTACCATCCTTTCTTTACTGAGTTAATAAACTTTTTAAACTTTGGAGTTCAATAATTAGAAATCATTTGTATCTCAACCACATTTTCCTCCCAAGGTTTCCCATGTACAATTGATATATTTTGGTATCCATCTGCCACTGGATTGTGTTCTATTTCTGTAATCTTCAGAACTCAGGTAGATGAGGCAGGGGAGAGATTTTCTTTTCATCCTCTTCTAAACCTTACCAATCTTATGTTTCTGCCAATCACAACTTTCAGAATTTCCATGCCATCAGATTGGTTTTGTTTGCTTTTATACACCTGTGAGATGGAAAAGATGACTTGATTTGTCATGTTCCATTGACCAACTCAAAAGTTTTTCCACATGCTCCTTGAACAATTTAAATGAATTTCTTCAAATTACGATACTTTTAATCTCTTTGAAATATATTTGTTCACTGGGAGGTTGAGATTTACACAAGCACATCTCTCTCCTTATGTTTAGAGAGTGAATAAAATAACAGAGCTTTAATCTTTGGAGTTAATCTTTAAGTTTTTTATCTCTCATTTAATTTTAAACATTAAAAAACATTTGATCATATGCTATATCCATAAACAGATATATTTAAAATCTGGTCTAGAAAAGGCTTAGGAAATGATTTACTTTAAAGCTGCTCTAAGAATTTGCATTTTCTGCTTCTTGTTGGCTTCAGGTTTCCTTGTCAACTTGGCTGTGTGTGTGATTCTGTCTTGTTCTTCTTCACTCCCATTGGTCCTCCAGCTATTACAAGCCACATGTCCTAGAAATCTTCAAACCTGGTTTAATCTTCTCCATTCAAGTAAGATTTAAAAAGCAATTTTATTTCACTAAACAGCTAAACACGTTTTATTTCCTTGCATTTTGTTGGGGAGACCAAGGGGTCTTTTCCCATCTTCCTTCTAAATCCACCCTATTATTCACCAACACAGTTGCTGGGATCCAGCCAGGCTTTCCTGGACTTCCGAATTCCAAAGACCTAAGCTACATTAGGTTCCCCAATAGCTCCTAAAACTATTAAAGAAGAATCTAGGTTGGACCTGGATTTTATAATTGCTTTATTTTTAAATCATTGTTCTCCCTCAGGAGAAGATTGTTTGGAGGTCTCACCAAAAGGGACAGGTGTGCATTGGTCAGATGCCCCTTATTCTGGCATCTATGCCTCCTTCAGAGGCAATGAGGGGAGATTGTATCTCCGTTCTGAGGAGAAATCTACCACTCTCTATTCCCCACCTCCAGGTCTTGTACTCATAGTTGCTTCCTCCCTATTTCTTTAAAAGCCTTGAGATCAGCCTTATTATGGTACTTATCTTTATTTGCTTCAGTTACTACCACAAAGCACATCAGGTCGTCCCTTATCTCTCAGACTGTGAACACCATGAGGTATGTGAACATCTCCACTCCGATCTATACCCAGCACATCTTAATTTCTGAACCTTCCCTCCCTGTTTTTAGAAATCATGGTTATTCAACAGCAAGTTTCCTAAACCTGTACCCTTAACGTTCCTACTCTAACTGAAACTAGATTTTCTCCAGAGGACACTGGTTCCCTTGTGGCTCTGTCAAAGGATGGCTATTTGCTCTTGCAACCTCCTCACCCTCTCCCTAAGAGGGATAGTTGCCTCTTGGTTCAGCTTTGACACATCCAGATCCTTCCCCCTTCTTCCTTCCATTGTAATATATCACCAGCTATGGCTTTATTACATTGTGTTCAGTGCTCTTTTTCTTGAATTTAACTCCTGGCTGACTGGCAGTCTATTTAAACACTGTTCAATAGAAAAAAATAATTCTCAGTGATTTCAATAAATGTATACCCACCCAGCTGATTTGTCCAAATTACTGACCCCTTAGTTACCTAAACTCTATTCTGCAAGAAGCCGTTTTTTACTTTTCTTTCTTTCTTTTTTATTTTGTTTGTTTGTTTGTCTTTTATTTTCTGGTACTGGGACTTGAACCTGGGGTCACTTAACCACTGAGCCACTATGTAGCCTTTTGCCCTTTTTTATTTTGAGACAGGGTCTTCCTAAGGATGTCTTTGAAATCAAGATCCTCCTGCCTCATCTACCCAAGCTTCTGGGAATAGTACCATATGACTTATCTCATACATTCACTCCAATGGTCATACCATAGATCATGCCTCATGGTGAAAAAATGTAACCTCTCCTTATTTCAGTTTCTAGAAACTCACTCTTCATACAGTAACTCCTGTTTTTCCATTAATTGTCATGGGTAAGAGCAAGATAGAGATTTGTAGAGCTGATATAATCATGTTTTAAACTTTCAACTAATGCAGGTTAAAGACAAACACATTTCATAATTGCTTCAGAACTTTACTGTCAGGAATTTGGAGTTTTTCACATTTATAGATAATGCCATGCTAGATGTCTCTGTGCGAATTGCTGATTGTTAATGAATTATATAATGGCATGAATTTGGAGATGTTAATGGATTTAGAAGGATGAGTTCTTTTGGTGGTCCTAGAAAATTACTTGAGAGTAGTTAGTTTCACTCAAATGAGTTATAAAATTGGAAGATGTAAAAAAAACTGTGACTTTTCTTCTGCACTTTGATACTGTTGGAATTTTTAAAAAAAAAACTAAAAGTTTAAAAAGGAATCAGCATTTATGTGTTAGTTATGTAGCTGCTTTCAGTTTTTAAAAAAGCAGTGAACAATTAACATTATTATTATTATTCCTTATTATTTATTTTAAAAGAAAAAACAAATTGCCAATGGATACATTGGGAAATTTTTTTCACAGACGATTTCTGAAGTAAGCACGAGCATTCTTTTATGCTCTGCAAGCAAACCTCCACTTTGTATTTTTAGAAGTTTTCTCTTTATAGTTCCAATTTTAAAAATCTGAAAGTATATTCAAGGTGTTAATGTCTTCTCATTTGCAGAACACTTAAGGCGTGAATTTCTTCTCATTGATTTTACCTGAAATATGCTCCCGTCTTCTTCCAAGTTTTTTTTAAATTATGGAATACATAAAATCACTTTTTAAAAATCCATCTCCATTTTTACCACATCTTACATATTTTTATCCCAACCGGTTGTTTCTTTGCGGTCTTTGACCCATATTTACTTAATGTTGAAACATTCCACAACCTGAAGAGAATAGTAAACAGTTCGTAATTATGTTTACTAAAGTAAAAACCTTCTAAGGTCTACACGTCTCTGAAACCTCATGATGATTTGGTTTTCTTATCATACATTTTAATACTTTCTCTCTACTAAGAGATACTCATTCCTAAATGTGGAGATTTCCCCCCAGACTCAGTGTTTAGCAAATCAGATGGAATAAGGCATGTGTTCATCCATTACACACCACCCTGGGTGCAGGTCTTATTCTTTCCTTGAGTCGGAATATTGTATTAGCAGCATGTTCTGATTTCACTCGCTCTTTCATTAACTGGGAGGATTTTGTCTATTTGTGTCCCACAGGGATAAGATGTGCCCTTTTGACATTTACCCCCTGTACCACCAGGGTTTTTAACATTCTGAGCAGATAATGCATATGGATCCATAAAACTCCTGTTGTGCACCTTGACTTTCTAACTCCATCTCTGTTTCTCATGTTCTACTTGTAGGCATTACCTTTTATTTAAAAAAAAGAAATGTAAGCTACCAATTTTCTTTCCAGTGGCCTCTGGCTCTCTCCCACTTGTATGATGGGAATTTGGATACTACATCCAAATTCCCATCGCACAAGTCCCCCAAAGGCCATTGTATTAAAACCTTGATCCCCAGTTGGAAGGTGACAGAAATGTAGAGAAGTATGTCCTACTGAGAAGTCTTTAGGTCACTGGGGGCTTGCCCTTAAAGGGTAAGTGATACCCCTAGCACTTGCTCTTCCTATTTCTTTCTTTTGTTCCCCAGCTACGAGGGAGCAGCTTGCTTTGCCACAGAAGACTGTCATGGTGTACCACTTCACTGACTTAAAAGCAAAAGAATCAGCCGTTCGTGGAATGAAACCTCTAAATTTAACAGCCAAATTGAACAATTTGTGTTTGTAAGTTGACTGTCCCAGCTATTTGTTATAGTGATGGAAAACTGACAAACACATATGGTCTCTAACTTAATATAGAAAATGTTGAGTTGACACATAGCTGTGAAAGTTGATTAACAAAGTTAAATCCAGGAAGTAGAGGAATAGCTGTCAAGTTTTCTATTTGATAAAGATTTTAAAATCTTGAAACAGAGTCAGTAACAAAGGATCAAGAGAGGATGGCTTACTGCTTTCTACAGCTGAGCTGATTGACTTTTCACTTCCCTCAGCCTGCAGTTACGCAGTCTTTCCTCCTATTCAGACAAGTTTACTACCACGGCTATTGCAACTTTTATTTTCTTCTATTTCTACCATTGATTATCTTAAAGCTGAGTGAGGCAAATTACTTATAGTCATTTTCTTAAAAGGATGGGAGGTCATTAACTACACACTGTTTATTCATGAGATGTAAAAGAAGGAAATCAAAGCAAGCAGGTGGAGAAAGATACCATATAAAAGATTGATTTTGTTTTCAAATGAGGCCAGAAAATATTTAGATTACAGATATGTTCTGGGTTTTGCACTACTTTTTTTAAAAGTAGGATAAACACTGAAATACATGCAAGGGCACAATTAATTTAAACAGAAAAAGTAAGCATCTTTAAAATAATCATATCTGTAACAATAATTTCTCTTTATGGCAGCCTTATATCCTGAGAGGCAGCTCATCTGTTCTGTCACTGTTGCTTCTGAGGGAGGTCTAGTACCTTCCAATCAAGTAGACAGTCTCAATTCTTCTTCTTCTCACCTGAAGCAGTGTTGTTTATTAATACTGAATATTTAAATGCATAACAAAATAATTTAATTTCAATAAAATAAATTTAAAGTGAATTTTTATTTTACTTAGAATATATTCAGAAATTACCATGTGCTAGTTGTTCTGAATTCCTATGTTACAGAGCCTTTCATGTTTCTTTAAAAAAGAAATGTCTGAAATCTATGTCCAATCCATACTAAATACAGAATCACGGACCAATAAAACTTATACAATTTCATATGCAAAGTGGAAAATGATCACTATTTCATATGTTGACATTAAGGTAAGATTGCTCTATATACCTATAAATACTTAGTAAATATTCTTTTCTCTCTGGGCCATGAAGCAGTGTTAATATGCCACATTTGTTTCAAGAGTGCTATTTGCAATCATGAGAGGTGCATGGAAGTGGGCAGGCATTCTCTTACCACAAGCACTTAAAAACAAAGCTCCAAACCCTAAGAATAAGAAAACTCTACCTGCAGCACACTTTAATGGTTTTCAGTATTAGCATGAGGATATGCTATCATGACACTCAGTTTTCCAAATCTCTGTGCCTGTGTTTATACATAGAGTCAGATAAATGATATAATTCAATTTGAGTTACCTAGCCAAGGATGAATTTGAATATTTTTCCCCCTGTAGAAAATGTGATTTGGAGAATAGAAATATACCTCATTTGCTCAAATTGCTTATCCTTTATCTAACTAGCTTATTCAGATGGTAAGGGATAAATTGCTACAATATGACACAGAAGAAATAGTGAATTGAAAGTCTTACAAACCAAGGCCACTGTCCTTATATCCCAGAGTGCAGAAAGGAAGTAGGGACAGGTCTAGTTCCTTCAGTGCTCAATATGTCACTCTATCCTTGTCCATGGAAACCCAAGATTAATGTTCTGACTTGTCACGTAATTGTCTACCTTAAATGTCAATAACAATGCTTAAAATATCTCACAAAATTTGTTTTTAAGAAAGAGATAAAAGAAAATCATGTTTTCCATGTGTTTGAGAGTTTTAATATTATAGTCCTGAAGCTTTTTTAGAAGACAAATGGCAGTAATGAATACACAATCATTACACAAAATCATCAATATTTCTTAGTAGACGTCAAAGGAAAACCCTACAGAAATTGTTCCAGTCCTCAGCACCATAAAGTCAAAATAAATATTACTTCTAGAGAATATGGCTCTTCTTTTTGGATTCCCACCATAGGTGCTTATTAATCAAGCTAATTATTGTATAGAGAATTTTTTGTCTGAATTTTCAAATCCATACGGAGAAATGATCAATTATTTATATATTATATATTGGTGAGTTATACAAGTTATGCATAAGCAAATCAGACTTATGTCTGACAATCCTAATTCTAGACACCAGAGATATTGAGCTTCTAGCAAAGGGTACAGCATCAAAGAATTCAGTATGTTAGAACTGATCAATAACTCTCCTTGATGCTTCGCTCTTCTCTCCTATGTTCTATGTCGACTAGAACTCTTCCCTTATCTCTGTGAATCACACCTGTGTCCACATTCCATCCCTGAGCTTTCCCAGAATGCTACTCCCTATAAGATGCCTTAGCTGAAAGCACTGGAACTATTGATTATTTTGGAGAACAGAGTGGAAGAAGCCAAGTCTATACTCTGCTTCAAGAAATGAGTACTCCCCCAGTAATACTGGGGACCGAATTAGAACAAGTTATAGTACATGCTTCTATGATTATGGCATTTTTGTATATTCTATTGTCATGTATATCTAAAAAACAATAAAAAAAAGAAATGAGTACTTTGAGTACTTCCTAGACTGCTTTCAGGCATGGAACCTCTTTACTTGACATGTACCACAGGAGTGGTATTTTTTTCTTTAAGAGAGAGAAGGATAGTGAGAGAAAGAATCGATTTTTATTTAGTTTTTCATGTGACCTTCATTGCTCCAATTCTCCATTGTGTACATGGTGCTGGGGCTCAAACCCACCTCCTCACGCATGCCAGGCAAGTGCCGTAAACACTAAGCCACAGCTGCAGCCTCAACAGCTTTTTTAGAGACATTTTAATCACATACTTGTGTGTGTATAGGTATTTAGTTGATATGATTACTGTGAATAAAGGAGATTATTTTGGCTCTCAGAATTTTATAGATAGTTAATAAAAGTCAGTTTCCTCTACCAGGAAAGAAAACAAAACAAAATGAAATAACAAAAAAGCTCCTTTAAACTTTCTAATTTAAATTATTTCTTCTAATACACAAAAGCAGTGTAAATTGCTATGTTATTTGTCCAAGTTAATAAATCTATTGGAAGATATTTTTATTTGATGTTGCTCATTGACTCATAATTTATTTTCAGAAAATACATGGTTTTGCAAAACATGTGGAAAAAATACTTAATATCCTCCCTAAGAATTTAAATAGGTTTTTTTTTTTAAGAGAGAGAAAGAGAATCAATTTTATTTAGTTTTTCACATGGCTTTAGTTTCTTCAGAGTCTTTGTCGTGTACGTGGTGCTGGGGTTTGAACTCTAGTACTTCGTGCATGTGGGGCAAGCGCCATAACCGCTGAACCACTGCTCCAGCCCCTTAAATAGGTTTCTTAATGTAGTTATCTTAAAATTGACTTTGGTCTATTGCTTCAAAAAAGTTTCCAAGAAAAAAAAAAGAACTAATCTTAAAAGAATTAAAAACTAACATCCTAGTTTTGTTGGGTAGAGATCATTGGTTAGGAAAATTTCTTGTGAACCACTCACTTAAGGGCAACAATTAGCAGAAAACTAGGAAAATTCAAATGCATTACAGTTTCATGAAAATGAATGGGAGCGTGTGTGAGATAGCAAAAACACAGAAAGATGGAAAGGCGGGCAAGAGAAAGACCCTGAGAAACACGACTCAAGACGATCTTCGAGGCATGAAGCACCACAGGATGGTGTTTATTGTTCAATATCAAAGTAGTGGCTGAGTGGTTACAATTCTTGCCTGGCATATGCAAGGACACCAGTTCAAATCCCAGTACACAATGAAGTGCTGAAGCAACAAAAGCCACATGAAAAACTAAATAAAGCTGATTCACTCTTTCTCACTGTCCCTCTCTCTTAAAAAACAAAAACATGTATTTTGTAGCAATATTACCTTAAGTCATCTATACAAATAAAGAAAAAGCTAGGCCTCCAAAGGCCTTCTGTGAGTGGTGTGCGTGTTTGTGCACACGCATGCGTATGCTGAAAATAAAAGCTTTGAGTTTGGCATTTGAGTTAACAAGGTTTGGAACAGTACCTCTATATTATTTTACTAATTTAATAGAAGAAGGAGTTTGAAAACAAAGATGACTATGGCAATGATGATATTAAGTATTCCCAGAAATCTTGAGGATGCCCTTGAATTAAATTTTCATAAGACATAGATTTAGGGTTTGAATCAAGCTGACAATCTTAAATGGCAGTAAGAGTTGAGACATCAAATATATATAATATGCCAGACAGAAGAAGATAAGAAACCATAAGGAATTTCAGTAGAAAAAAAATTTAGCCCCAAACATTTATGAAATATAAACATACTACTCCTAAAAGTGGGGCCATAAAAGAAGTGCTCTAGACTCAGTTTGCAGATATCAGGAGCAAAAGAATGTTCAGGGGCAACTGCCAGTTTGGCCTGTTGAAAACTGGCATAAGGATTATCCAGGCTGAGTGGCACCAGCCCATCCACTGTGAGCTCCTCCTGTGGGCAATGGCCCAGGCCTTCTGCCTCCAGGAGGGGTTTGGGAGGGTGTGTCATCCCTGCCGATGCCTGTTCAGCTATTCTTTGTTTCCATTACCTTGATTTCTACATCTTTATGATAGAAACAAAACTATACAGATAGACCCTGACTTACAATGGTTTCATTTATAATTTTTTTTCAATTTTACAATGGTGGGAAAGTGATAGATATTCAATAGGAACTGTACTTTGAATTGCGATACTTTCACGAGCTAGCAAAATGTTATTCTCTTGCATTGTTGTTTTTGTGGCTGCAAGCCACAGCTCACACTCAGCCATTCGATCATGAGAGCAAACCATCAACACCCTATAGTATATGTGTTGCTGTACTTTGACATAGATGAACTTTTGACTTCAGTCATTTTCAACTCACAGTAGGTTTATTGGAACATAACTCCATTGTAATTCAAGGGTACAACTAATGAATCAACGATTATCTAAATTCCAGGGTTTTGAGCAGGACAGATTTAATTTGTCCGAAATTATTTCATTCTACAGAATTGCTAGCATACCTAAAGAGTTATTTAAAGTTATGGAATAGAAAAGTCAGTGTACCATTAAGCATTCAGATGGTACTTGGTGTTTCCTCAGAGAACTACCCATCTCCTTAGTTCTGGAACACAGCTCTGTGAGCTGGGGCACTACTCTGTCACTTTGAAACTCACTTTTGGGTTCCTTGAATTTAAGTGCTCTATAAAATATAAGCTGCTTACTAATGGTTCTAGAAGGAAATCCAAAAGCAGTAATGTGTGGTTTTGGTGGAGCTGGCTACTCAAGGGGCATGCTGTTATCCACAACAGTAAAGCAGGCCCCTTCTAAAGAGACTATCCTGCCCTTGATTGGTCCTTAGCTTAATATTGTAATGCAATAGGTTAAGAGATCAAAAATCCTAAAGGTGTTAGAGTACCACAGCTGTTCTCTCTCCTCGTGTTTCCATCCCATGGACATTCCAAACGAAATCTTCATGTTCTATTGTCCTATTAGCCACTTAGAGATGTGAAGTACTGGATTAATGAAACCTGGTGGTCCACATTCCCTGATTTTATGGTCTTTTAGTCAACTTTATCATTGCTGTGACCAAACAACCTGACAAGAACAGTTTTAGGAGGAAAAGGTTTATTTAGAGGCTCACAGTTTCAGAGGTCCGAGTCCATGGAAGGACAGCTCCTTTTTTCGGGGGCTCAATGTGAGGCTGTACATCATGGTGGCAGGGCTTCAGGGAGCAGGAAGCTCTAGGTATCACATGGGGAAGCAGAGCAGAGCTGGAGAACACCACAAAGATACAGTATACGTACTTCAAAGTCAGGCCCCCACGGACCCACCTCCTCTAGCCACACCCTACCAGCCTGCAGTTGCCAGTTAAGGGGATAACTCATTGATTGGGTTAAGGCCGTTATAACTGAATCATCTCACCTCAGCCTTCCTGAATTGTCATGCATGATCTTTTCGGGGGACACCTTACATTCAAACCGTAACATATGGAAATATCTATAAAAGTTGGAAGTCCTAAGTTTTCAACTTTTGTATTTTCCCCTAATCTGTCCTGAACTTGTATGATGCCACAGTCCTCAGAGAGTATGTCTGCTCTGCTAGATGGGAAATGATGCCACTAATCTTTCCAGCTTTCTTCAGTTCTCTCAAAGGTCTACCTTACAACCTGTGATAGTAGGTTTTTTGTCATGTTTCATAATCACAGAGTTTTTATTTTTTAAACTTTCAAATTCAAAGCTCTATTTTTTTCATCTAGGTTCAAGGAATTGAAATTGGAATTGAAAATTGAAATTGTAAGTTTCAATTTTGCATTCATACTATGTCCAAACATTGTAGCTGGTATAGGCAACAAGAGATGATAGAATGAAGTCAAACCACATTGAGATAGTTCAGGAATAAAGTGTATAAATGTTTCAATGAGAAAAGGTCACTATAAAATTCCTCAACCTTGATGTGATTCCTCAGGATATTTTCAGGGAGAAAGCAGACTAACAAGTATTAACCAGTAGTTTATCCATTTACAACCCAAAGGAAGTTTGAGAAAATTAAAGTTTCAGAAACTAAAATAAGATAATTTTGCCCTTGTGAGTTAGTTCCAAAACTCAAATACAAAAAAAAAAAAAAGAAAAGAAAAGAAAAACACAGTCAAATATGTCTTGATTTTTTTATTCTGCTTATTCATAGTCCAAGCAGGTCTCCACAACTGGGCATAATTGGGTGCGTGGGTGCCTCTGCTGGCTACATCCTGGGTTTTGCCTCACAGTCTCCATGAGTTTCCTAGTCCAAATAAAAGTGAGTGGGGAGCGCTCCTATTAAAGGGTTTATTACAACAATATGTTTTATCAAATCTGCAAGAAAAAATTCATCTGTGCATCCAATTTCATTTCCCTGAGAAATTTAGAGATTGCTGCCCACTTGCACAATATAGGACATTCCCATGGTGATGTCGCCATCCCCGGGGTTCAAAGGTTCAGAATGTCATCATTTCAATGGCCTATTTCCACCCTGTTTGTTCATCCTCTAAGCCTGCATGGAGGGGAAACTCCCCTAGGCATTTTGCTGTTTGTTCTTGGTCTTTGGACACTGTGATTGCTTACATTGCCTTTTCTTATAAAAAATACCCCTATCACCATCAGCAGACTTTGGAACTGCAGCTGTTTCTGAGACTTCTGAAGTCTGTGGCCACAGAGGCCTAGTGAAGACCCCTGACTGCCAGGTGCCTCTCAAGACAGGGCTTCCTCAGCATGGCAATCCTCTACTCAGAGAGAACAATCATTTGCTAGATTATTCAGAAAGTGATCCTGGGAAGCACAAGAGAAGTAGAGAGAGTGATACAGGTAAAGGAGAAAAGTTGTCGAACAATCAAGTAGTGAGCAGGTTACTGCTGTGGGCAACTCAGGTTCCATCCCTTAGGAAGCCTCTGAGATCCAGCGTAAATCAGGTTTGCCATGGTTTGGATATGAAGTGTCCCCCAAACTCTACTGTGTTAATGCAGAGAGACAGATCAGCTGGAGGTAAAATGATTGAATTATGGGAGTAGTAACCTAATCGATGGATTCATCCATTTGATGGGTTAACACTTTAAAAGAACTACTGTATGTGGATGGAAAACATAGGCAGGTGGGGCATGGCTGCAGAAGGTGAGCCTTTGGGGATGTGTCCTTGGGGATTATATCTGTTCCCACTGGCTCCTACTTCTCTGTTTCCTGCCACCATAATCTGAGTACCTTTCCTCCACCATACCTTTCTGCATGATGGCCTGCCTTGCCGTGGGCCCAGAACAATGGGTCACCTAACCATAGACTAAAACCTTGAAACCATGAACCAAAACAACTTTTGCTCCTCTAAATTGTTCTATTCAAGTATTTTGGTTACAGTTATGAAAATCTGAGTAACACAACCCCACTGGATGGTAGGAAGACTGGGTCATTTATCTTTGGTGTCCCATCCCTCATCAATCAAGAGTTGTCCTGTCACATTAACTACCCCACTCCAGCCTATCCAGCATTCTGGAGAAGCTTCCACACAAAGAAGCCAGGCAGATCAGCTGAAGGTAGACAGCTGTGTGCATGCAAAGTGCTTTCTTTAGATGCTGGTGGACTCAGGTGACCAAAGGAATATACGGAAGATGCATGCACGGCATCTTTCACATAGGAAGATGCATGCACGGCATCTTTCACATACTTTAGTCTACAGGGCAAATTCCCCTACTGCTTCAGCAAGATTTAACAGTCCCTGGACATTTCTAAGAATTTAACTTGTGCCATGCATTTTTCCTTCTCTAATCATTTTAGCTTTCTTTTCAGACTAGACATGTTTTCTTGTTTTGAGAGGCCACCCATAGAGAGAGCGATTTTAGCAATATGCACAAAAAATAAAAAATAAAACCCCAGCATCAATTGTGCAATTCTTTCCCACTTGCTCCACAATGAATCGGATTTTATCACCTGGGAAATATTCGATTATCAGACTATTTAGTACAGGCAGAAAATCTTGAATACTTTCTGCCCAGATCCCACTTAGCATATGTCATCTCTTTAGTTCCTTCCCTTACTTGGTATAACATTGTGTCACTTTCACTTAATATTTCCTATATAGTATACATAGTATGGTTAACTTTATGTGTCAGTTTTATTGTTACTGAATGACCAGAATAAAGATTTCCTAGTGAATGCATTTCCATGTGAAATTAGCATTCAAATCAGTGGACTCAGTAGCCTTCCCCAGTAAGGTTGGACGTTGTATTAGTCAGCTTTCTTTCACTATAACAAAATTCCTGAGATAATCAACACATGAAGAAAAAATAAACCTTATTTTGGCTTACTATTTTTGAGGTTCCAGTTCATGATGTATTAGAATACCCAAATATCCTTTGTAGCTTCGCTGATTAATACTCCCATAGCTTTTCCTCTAGAATTTCTTAGAGCTAAATTTGTTTTCTGAAGCACAGTCCTCTATTCATCAAAAGCATCTTAAAATTTTCCTATCTACTGGCCCACTCATATGGTCTCTTTATTTTGGTGCCACCTTAAGTCCCAAGTCTAAGCCATTTTAAAAGTGTCAAGATTTTTGAAAATACTTTGTTGGTTTTGGATTTTCAGAGATGACATCCAGGTTTCCCTCTCTCGATACCAGAGTAAAGGTGATATCCCATTCTTTCACTTTCTCTCTGGAGAATACTGCATATCAATGGGGACAAGTACAGCCCAGGTCTCCAGGACTCCAAAGAGTAAATATGAGATGTTGGTAATTAAGGTCTCAGGAGAAGGCAAAGGCAGAAGAAACTTGAAATTCCAAACTCTATTTTCAATTTGTTGGCCCTAAATAAATGACAAAGTGTAAATTCCAAGGTGGAAAACTTTCTGGCTATTAAATACACTGCTGCCAGAAAGAGTGTTTCTAAGCTAAGTATCTAAAAGAACTAATGAAAACAGCAAAGATCAAAAGCTGTGTAGTCCAAACCTTGTGAAGTCTGAGGTCAAAATTCAAGGGCCCTGAGCCCATGAACAAACCAAAGATGTTCTTGTGTTTCTTTGACCTCCAGATTCTAGTTCTTGTCTTTATTTCTCAGATTCCCAGTCGAAAGCATTAGATGTTAAGGGTTTAGACACTTCAGAGAATGAATGAAGGGTTAGAGCAAGGCCGGGTGTATACCTAAATTAATAATAGTCCCACACAAAAGGAAAAGTTAAATAAATACTGATCTAATAGGCTGCATTTACCCTGTAGTGATAGCTGCAGAATAACTGATGTAAAATAGGGACAATAAATAGTTCCCACCTGACATAGACTAGGTGCTAATTAAATGAAATTTTTGTCAATTATTTCAAGAGATTATTATTTTCCACCTATAGTAACTCCTTTTAAAATAAGAACTGAGCACCTAGACAGGGCCCCCACCAACGGCAGATTAAGCAGTTATGTCAGAGACTTCAGGACCCTCAAGACTTGGGGTCCTGCTAGTCTAATCATCGTGGTATCCTCGGAGGACTATGTCTACCAGAGTCACAGGAACATGGTTCCATCAGTCTGGAAGTGGAGCCCACTTCTGGCCGCTTGAAGCTCCCCTTGCCAGTCAATCAACAGGCAAAGAAGAGGTTGAATGTTCTTGTTGGGTAATTAATTCTGACTATCTACAGGAAACGGATTGCTAGTATACAAAGAGTAGCTTACCTCCTAAGATGTACATCTCTAGTGGAGGATTTTCTCTTGTTATTTCCATGTCCAGGGAATTAGCAGTTATATAAAGCTTCCAGTAGATGGCGATCGAATAACATGAGTTGACGAGGACTCTGCAGCCTGGGCCTAAGAGGATTTGTTCCCATTCTTTGTCTTGGAAAGGTAACTGTTTTCAATTGTTAATGGAAGCTGTACAACCCCCTGCCTGTATATTGAAACTCAGTGTTATTGCTCATTTTATTTTCGATGTTTAAAGACTAAAGGTCAAACAGTATATTATACCTTTTATGGACCTTTACTGATAGAGTTTTTATGGAATAATAAAATAAATACATATTTGAACTTACATCAGAAAGTGTTATGAACTTAAAGACAATAATTTATAGGAATATATAATACATTATTGAAAAGTTGTATCTAAAAGTGTTCTCTATTTTAGTCTATTTTTACTGTACGCACTCTTTTCTTCTAAGGGTAGCTTTTAATCCTAAACAAGAACACTTGTTAAGTCTTGTTTGATCTTTTACAAGGAATTCCCATCAGCTCAAATGAATAGTCCTGAAGCTATAAAAGGTTTCAATTCAAATTTACAAAGAAAGTAAATAATCAAATCTTTTGCTAAGCAAAATGGA
Source organism: Aplodontia rufa (assembly GCA_004027875.1). NCBI lineage: Eukaryota > Metazoa > Chordata > Mammalia > Rodentia > Aplodontiidae > Aplodontia > Aplodontia rufa. The sequence continues at coordinate 34,247 of PVKS010013287.1, read as the reverse complement.
TGAAAGGTCAATGTAAAAGGATTTAACTATTTTTTAGCAAAGTGGTTGATAAGATAGGATCTAAAAACAACCTAAGTTCAGGCATATGCTCTGTATGATTTGGAACAAAGATCTTAAAGTTCCTCTAATGGTTTCCACAGCTATTAATTGGAAATAAAAGCAGTTCCTTCCTCCTAAATTTGCTCTGAGATAATATGAGTATAAATAAAGCTCTTAGAACTTACCTAAAAATAAGAAGTGCTAAATAAATGCTAATAATAGTATTATTTAACAAATATTAAACTTTTTAAATTCGTGCTTAAAATAATAAAAATTTTACTGTGTAATTTGGGCCATTCATTTTGGATTAAATTTGTCCTTTTTGCTATTTAAATACTTATGTAAAAAAGTATTTTCTGTCCCTCTCAATTTAAAAAATATTATTTTCCAAAAAATGCAGTATTATCTTCCATCTAAATAGTATATCACTGAAGGTATAATTAAGTGAATTTAAATGGATTTCAATTAAACAAAGATTTAAATTTTTAGTCAAATTTAATTTACTCACTAATTTTCTATAAATAACATTTTTTGTTCAATAGTTTGATATTTATGTTCTTGATGATTAAAATACAACTGCAAATTTTACATTTAAATGTAATATATACTTTAGGACCCATGTCCTATATATTTCAAATGAGGTATACAACTTAATACAGTTCAGATGGTCTGTAATTACAAGCACACACATGTTGTGATTTAGTTATAAAACTTTATTGAAGCCAAAGTTTATTGATGGGACCACTAGAAAGTAATCTCTTCCCACCAGTTTCATGCATGGAGATTGCTACACCTGTGCTACATTGAGACCATATCAACAAAGCCTTTACAATTTGACTTTAATTATGTTTAAAAGCTAATAATATTTCTGAAATTAATATATGTACTTTACATAACATACCCTAATTGTTTGCAACTCAAGAATGTAATTATAAATTTTTCTGGTAAAAAATTTGCAAGACTATGAAATAATATTATGAAACAAATTGGAAAAAAAGATGCATTAATTTAGTAAAGAAGTATAGGATTCCAAAGAATGAAACATGTTTTTCATACAATAATCATATTACATTGGTAATATATCAATGAAAAGAGAATAAAAAATTAAGAAGTAGATAAAATTGATTATGATAATTTAGAGTATAAGAACATATGCATCTTTAAATGTTGGTGAACAGAATACTATTTAGTAAGTGTTATGATAAAAATTTTAGAAGAATAGATGAACATATTTAACATATTAAAAAATAAATTCCAGATAGATTAAAAAGATACATAAAAAATATTCAGGTGTTATGAAAACCAATTCCTCAAAGGTCCTACAGGACTTTTATTATTATTTGTATAGCATGAATGGAAAAGCTTGTATAAGAGGTTAAGTAACCTGTCGGAGATCACTGTGGGTTAGTGGAAAAGCAAGTTATCAAATACAAGTTCATTTGGTTGCAAGGTAACCATTGAGAGATCAACCTGAGACCAATGTAGGCCAAACGGAGAGTCTTTATTAGTCTGCTAGGGACTGCCTCCACAGCAAAACGCTGTTCAGAGTGCAGCCCGGATCCTCTGTTTGCAGGGTCTTATAAAGGCAAAAGTCATATCTTCCTAGGCACTGGGGGGTCTGCAGGTTCACAAAGCAAGCTCATTTACGGAAGCCAAAGAATACAATTACATCAATCACGTTGTGGAACAAGAACAATAGCATCCAGGTTGCCAATGCCTACAGAACATTCTGTAAACCACACCACCTTGGGACTCATAACACCTAAGACCCACAATACCTTGGGACTTTTCCTACTCAGAGATCCACTAGAGTGCAAACCTGGAGTCTCTTAGAGTAATTGCCTTGTCAGAATTTGAATACAAAGTCTGCAATTGTCCATTGCAATTCTACATACATTGCTTAGAATAGTGGACAGCCTGTTTATCCTTGTCAGTAATGAAGTCATCATTAGTATCATAGAACAGGAAGACAGCCAGAATTAGGTGAAATAAATCAACTGAAAAGTGCATTCTGGGGACAATATTAGTTAGTAGATACTGAATAATGTGGCCAAAAGTTACCTAGGGTCATTGAAGCACTGAAAGCTCATGAACCAGGAATTCTTGATCATTCTATTCAAAGTATTAAAAAAGGAGGGTAAAACCACTTCCTGCACAGAGGTATATGTGATAGTAAAGATTCCAAAATAATAAAATGTTGAAGAAACAATAATACTTCATTAATTAAGCTATGCTACGTTAGCACAACAGAATATTAGGTAGTAGCTTTTAAATTATCATTATGGAGATAATGTAGCAAAGGAAGTCCATTTATGAAATATAAAAAGGAAAAAATAAATTACATTCCCCAATAATTTGGCAAAAGTATAATTAAATACAATAATGGGACTTATAGAAAAAATTTAGAATAGAAACTCTTATGTACAGTTGCCATGATGGACCAATGTGGGCATGGAGTTTAAGTGATGCTTTTCTTTACTCTTTTTAAAAATTAATTTTACATTTTTCAATTCATAAAATTTGAGAATAACATATTTAATACATTTAATATAGTCATAAATGTTATTTCCAAATATGAACATATGTATACCTATTTAAAATTAAAATAATGTGAGGTTTGTTTTTTTTTTAGAGAGAGAGAGGGACAATAAGAGAAAGACAAAGAGAGTATCAGTTTTATTTGGTTTTTTCGTGTGGTTTTCGTTGATCCAACAGTTAGCTCTGTACTGTGCATGTGGTTTGAACCAGAGTCCTCAAGCATGCAAGGCAAGTGCAGGAAAGGCTGAGCCATCCCTCCAGCCCATAAAGTGAGTTTTAATTGGATCATTTCAGCTATTATAAAGAGAAAAATTAATCATACAAAGTAATACATTTTCATATTTTACTTCCTTTTTGTCCAAGTCTATAAATAAGAATTTTTTTCTTATTAATTCTTAAATTAATTCTCAATATCATTGGAAGGAGAAGCTTTATCTTTTTATAGGAAACTATGATTAACACTAGATCATCAATTATAATAGTCTTTGAAAAATCTAAAGGCTTTTCTGACTTCTCTGTTAACATGCCATTTTAAAAGTCCAATAACTAAAACTCTTCCTTCTATTGCTTATCTTTATCCCATAAATTCATCTAGTTAATATTAATGGAAAGATAAAAATAATGTGTCATAACCCACACCTTTTCTTTAACAGATAAAGATTGGTGGTGATTCTAAATGAGAATGTTGACCAAGGTGGAGAGGGCAGAGCAGGTAGAAACTGTGTACCAACCTGTAAACAAATTTTTTATTTGTTTGCTTGCTTGCTTTCTGGTACTGGAGATTTAACCCAGGGGTGCTTTATCACTGAGTCACATACCCAGCCCTTTTTAATTTTTGCTTTGAGACAGGATCTAAGTTGCTTAGGGACTCTTGAATTACTGAGGCTGCCTTTGAACTCATGATCCTCCTGCTTCAGCCTCCCAAGTTGCTAGGATTGCAGGCATGTGGCACCACACCTGGCAGTTCTTTTTAAAAGATTAATGTATGCATGATTTTCTATCTTTTTCTAGGTACTTAAAATATATTAGTCTTATTTAGAAATGATTTTTTTAATGAGAAGATTACTTTGAAAATCTTTACCTTTGACTGAACTCCTCTCATTTGATCTAAAAGGTTCATGATTGTAAGCCTCATAATTATTTCATAGACCTCTAAAAAATGTGTTACAAACTGAATTATGAAATAATACTTTCTTACCTATGGGATTTATTCTTTTATACTTAATTAGAATGCTCGTTTAGATTGTAGATAGGTTTTGTTGTATCACTGTGTTGCATAAAAAGGTAAGCATATGAAAAATAAATCAGTTATATATTTCTTTTTTTTTAATTTTGAGGAATTGAGTTTTGTACAATAATGAATGCATGTCATAACAATATGATATGCCCAGCACTGTGCTAATGTTCCTCTCTCCCCACAACCCCTCCAGCATCTGTTATTGTTTATATTCTTCATCTTTGCCAATCAGACTGGCATGAGGTGAAATCTTAACGTAGCTTTGAGTTGCAGTTTTCCAGTTACTAGTGATTTAGAGCACTTTCTCATGTATTCATTAGCTTGCTCAATTTCTTCTGTTGAGAAGTTTCTATTTAGCTCTTCAGCCCCTTTATTGATTGGCTTGTTTGTAGTTTTGGTATGAACTGTTTTGAGTTCCTTGTAAATTGTGGATATTAGTTCCCTGTCAGGAATCAAAGGCCATGATTCTTTCCCATTCTGTAGGTTGTCTCTTGACAATTTTGACCAATCCCTTGGCTGTGAAGAAGCTTTTTTTGTTTAATGGCATCCCACTCATTGATCTTTTTACTTTAATTCTTTCACTTTAGGAATCTTGCTGAAATAGTCTTTGCCTACTTCCAAATGCTGGAGTATTGGTTCTAACTCTTCTTCTAGTAGTTGTAAGGTAGCTGGTTTAATTCCTAGTTCCTTGATCTATTTTGATTTGATTTTTGTGTAAGTTAAGAGTTAAGGATCTAATGTCAATTTCCTGTAAATACCTGTCCAATTTGTCCAGCACCATTTGTTAAATAGGCAGTCATTCCTCCATGCTATATTTGACCCCATTTGTCAAAGACTAGATGTTTCAAGATTTGTGGGTTTGTCTCAGAGTCTTCTATTCTATTCTGTTGTTATTCATTCCTATTTTGATACCAGTACCATGCTGTTTTTGTTACTACAGTTCTAAATTATAATTTTAGATCTGGTACTGTGAATCCACAATCCACCTGTTTTGTCTTTCTTGCTTAGTAATGTTTTGGCTATTCGGGGTTTCTTGTTGTTCCAAATGAGTTTGAGAATTGCTTTTTCTGTATCTGTAAAGAATGACATCGGTATCTTGATGGGGATTTCATTGAATCTATATAGTGCTTTTGGCAGAATGGCCATTTTAATTATATTAATTCTGACTAAACAAGAGCATGTCTTTCCATCTTCTTTAATTTCTTTATTCAACATAGTAATTTTTATTGTAGAGGTCTTTTACTCCCTTGTTAGATTGATTTCCAAGTATTTTATTCTTTTGGAAGATATTGTGAATGGGACTAATTTCCTGATTTTTTCTTCTGCCCTATTATTGTTAGCATATGGGAAAGCTATTGATTTATGGGTGCTTATCTTGTAGCCTACCACTTTGATAAATCTGTTTATAGGCTCAAGTAGTTTTCTGGATCTTCCATATATAGGATCATATCATTAGCAAAAAGGGATAGTTTGACTTCCACTCTTCTTAGTCTTACCCCTTTTATTTCCTTCTCTTGCCTGACTGTTCTGGCTAGAGTCTCACAAGGACTATATTGAAGAAAAGCAGTGAGGGCAGGCAGCCTTATCTTGGTCCCAAGTTTAGTGGAAATTCTTTCAACTTCTTTTCCATTTAGTATCACATTAGTTAAGGGTTTGTTATATATGGCCTTTACATAGTTAAGGTAAGTTCCTTTGATCCCTATCTTCTCTTGACTTTTCAGCATAAATGGGTGCTGGATTTTATCAAAGGACTTTTCTGCATTCATCTTTCCTAAAAATGAGTTACTCCTTATCAGGTGCCTATATCCTCCCTTACTTTCATCTTTAATATGACATGTGAATTTCAAAATATCATGGCTTTTTTTCTATGCACTTTTTCATGTAATATTGAGTACTTTATAATAAACATTTATAAATTTATATATTTTTCTCATGTTAATATGTCTGCTTTTGATTTATTTCATAAGTCAAGCTATAGAACACAGAAAGGTCAGGGGAAAACCTTGCCTCCCCTACCATCTTTCTTCTGTGAATTCTTGATTTCTTCCCTGACCACCATATACAAATGCAATAACACTATTTCATTTCCTCTTTCCCTCCCAATTTTTCTCTTATTACCATGTGACATCAAAACATTTCATTGTTTATGTATGTAAGTTTTACTTGGGTGGAATACTTCTTCCTCTGTTCCCCCCCGCCACATCATCTTGCGAAATTTCTACCCTATAATAGAAATTCATAAATATCTGATGAACAAATAAATGATTATTCACATAAACTGTGGAAAGTTCAGAGAATTATTTCTAGTTCACAGATATTATCCTCCCTTCAAAAGGCACTGGGAACCTGTATTTCCCTCTGAACCCTTTCCTATGTTGACCCCTGCCACCACCACTTTTGATTGACACTGCCTTTCTATACCTTTGCTAATGTTAAAATGCACACTGGCAGCCATAGATCTTGAACTTTAGGTGTACCGTCTCCTTCCAACATGAATACTTTGATCGTAATTTGGTTTCTGGTCAGCTTCCTCATAATCAGCTATAGGAATTTTCATGTTATTAAATTTCTCTAAACTCACAGGTTTGGTTGTGTTGTATGGATTAAATTGGATACCAAATGTAAACAGCTTAGTACACCATCTGACGCATAGTAAATGGACCAAAAATATTACCTATTACTGTTTGATCTTAAAGTCTTTAGGACCCTGTTTTAATAACCTACTTAATGTGATCAAAAATATTCAAGTCTATTTGGAATACATTATGTACAGAAAGGAGCACATACAGATTCATGAGACGTAGCCCAATAAAGGTGGACTTTACTCCATCCATGTCTTCTCTGAAACCAAATAAGTATGTAGAAACTGAGAGAGAAACAGAAAATGAAGAATATAGTCTTGTAGATTTAGCAGTGCTTAATTGTGTTTACAAGTCAAGTGATTTGTATCATAAAAAGAACAAAAAACAAACATAAAGGGAATTTTTTAGTCTTCTGTCTGTGCTATTCCTGTGCCTGAAGTGGTCTGGCTTCCTTTATCTATTCTTTTCACAGTTTGCTTCTCAGCTAATCTGATAGGTGGCATCTATGTTGATAGATTATTCTCTAATATTGCATTCTAGTCACTTTCCTTAGGGCACTATACGTTGATTTTGTAGTGCTTTATTTTATCTGATTTCTTTTGGCATGTATACTTGCCCTTTCCTGTTTTCTCCCACTAATATATAATTCAATCAGGACAAGAATGAATCGTGACATTTCTGGCACTTACCATAATGCTTGAGCTTGACATGCAGGTATTTGTCAATTAATACTTGTTAAAAGCCCTAATTAAAGACTAGCATCCAGCATAATGCAGTGGCAAATTGAAATTCTTTAGAAAATACTTGGAAATGTGATTTAGATAAATCATATGCATAGACATTTGGAGTCACAACAAAAATGATCACAAATTGTATTACCCTTTGCTAATGTAAAAATGAACCCATTTACAAATAGATGGTAATTTCAGGCAAAAAGAAAGTGTTTGGGATTGGCAGAGTAGAAAAACACACACAGATAATCCCCAGTTCTGAGATGGTCTGCCCTGGCTTTTCTTCTAACTGTAATGTTGGAAATGTGAGTGGACGCTTTTAACTTAATCTTCTCTTCTGTGATGAGGAAGTTTTGAATAAATCCTGAGAACCCTGTGATCTTTTCTACTATTACTTTATTTTGCATTTCTTCAGTGCTGGTTTTTAACTTTTGTAATGCAGTCTAAACTGTGCTTCTTGCCCTTGCTTCTCTGAAATGGAACTAGCAAGTGACTTGGCTTCTTCACTAATATTTTCCTAACCCCATTTTCCTATCAGCTCCCATCTTAGAAGGATGGAGGATAAAGAGTTGGCGATTTTCCCAGTGCTGCTAGAACCTGAGGGATGAACTTCACAGAGAAGCTGAAGCATATTTAATAGAAATAAACTAAGAGGTTCTATCTTTAAAAACATTTGGTTCTCTCTGTAGAAATCAAACCTGCCCTTTAAATCAGTGTGTGAGTTCTGAATAGATTAGCCCTGCGCACTACTGGGAAAAAATTGGTAGTCATGTTCAATAGAGAATAATACCTTGGATCCCAAATTACAGACCTGCATGCAGATTTCCCATGAGAAGAAAAGTAAAAAGCCAAGTTCACTTTTAACAGGCAGTACTCTGTTGATAGAGACAGCAGAATATTGCCTGGTGTATCATTCCAAGGGCATAGTTGGAGTTACGATCTGGTGACTATTTGAATATAATTTAGAAAGTTTTGTCCTCCTTGACATATCAGTGCTTTGATCCCTTGGTCTCCAGTTTCCAAAACCTTTCTCGGCTTCCTCTTTTTCTCTATCCAAACTTACTGTCCTCAGCGACCCTTTCATCGGCACTCTGAATTCTTGCATCTTTTTTATTTTACATCAGATTCTCAATGTTGAGTGAATCTGGTCATTCCTTTTGTTACTCCTGCCCCATGCTTGTAAGCATTTCTAAGAAGGCTGTATAGTTAGTCACCAGCTATTGCACAGTTATGGTTTCCAATACCTGCTGGACCTTAGCCTTTAGACTTTCTTGGGTATGGCTCTAAGTGTAATCATGATTATAGCATTTACAGTGCATTTATGACACTCCAGGTTCTATGCCCAGCATTTTACCTGCAGTCTCTGATTTAGTACTTCTGATGCCCTGTGATGTAAAAAGGAGGCCGAGGAATCCAAGGCTAAGAAAGAAGATGGTAAGAAATTTGTCTGGTTTTACAGAGCTAGCAAAGGCCCACAGAGAATCTACCCCTGGTTTCTTTCTTCAAGTGAGCCCCAAGTCCTCCATCAGCTAGTCCTTCTGCGCTAATAATATATTGGCAAATGGGGCTGCTGTGGTGGCTCAGCTGTTACAGCGCTTGCCTGTCATGTGTGAGTACACTGGTTCAAACCCCAGCACCACCTACATAAGCAAGTGTCCAAGTAACGAAAGCCACATGAAAAACTAAATAAAAATTGATTCTGTCTTTCTCTCTTTCTCTCACTGTCCCTCTCTCTTTAAAAGAAAATATGTGTGTGTGTGTGTGTGTGTGTGTGTGTGTGTGTAGTTTGGGCCATGGAAGTACTAGCAAAGGACTTTTTTTTTGGTGCATTATAGTTGTACGTAATGAAAGGATTTGTTGTTACACATTCATATATGACTTTTAAAGCACATATTGGAAAAATACTGATTTATTTAAAAACACATCAACCTAATGAAGAAAACTCAATTCACGTTATTTCTTTCTACTTTTGAAACTAACTTGTTAGCTGTTAAAAAATTTTTAAAATACATAAATGAAAAGAAAACAAAAATCATTCATAATTTCATTACCTAATGGGGACCATTACTAACGTCTAATTATTTATAATGTTAAATAATATTATTTTTTAGACAAAAGTAACTTGTTATATATATTTACAAATTGATGTATCATATATAAAAAACTATTTTGACATCATCATGCTGTTAGCATTTTCAGATGCTGACTTTTATTATTGTTAACTTTAAATCTATTAACATACAAATATTTCTCATTTAAATTTTAAACTATAATATGATAAACACAAGTATGATGCACAAAAATTAGGTATTTGGATATGTAATAATTTTGAATACTATACACATTTCCTGAATCCAAAAGCTTTAAGAATGACTGATCCAAGTAAAATTCGTACACCGATCATTAAAAAGAGATGTTGCTCACCACACTGACCATGGAGTTGGTCTACATGCCAATGGCAAGGCAAATAGATAAGTAATAATCATCATAGTAACTTTGGCAGTATTTACCACATGCCCTGGCCATTTTAAACGCATTACTTATTACCCAATTGAATCATATAATCCTTAGGACAAACCTTTGAGGAAGGCACTCCATTACTTCTGTTTTACAGATGAGAGAGGAGCTCGGTTTAGAGTGAAGCTGTCACACCCACAGCCTTGAGTTGGTGTTGTGTGCTTACCACTCTCCTATGAAAGCTACCATTTGCATAGAGCAACACATCACACAACAGTCAGGAAGAGTGTGTGAGGACCACATAGCCACACATGGGTAGGTACTTTACAAATAAAGTTGAATTAAAAAATATGGGGGTGAAACGTTTGTATAAATGGAAGACAGATGCTATCAGAGTATGAGGCCACACATCACATACATATTGCCATACAGGGAGAGCTCCCCTTAGGTTCACAATGTTTAAAGAGAGAGAGAGAGAGAGAGAAAACTAATCTCACAGGGAATATATTGCATAAACAAGGTGTGTTAACCACTTAGTGAGAAATTTCCAAAATTCTTAGGGTCTGCTTGTATAGTTAGGATAGAAGCAGGCCCCCAGGGAAGGGAAGGCATGGTTAAAGTTGGAAAAGCACATTTATAGGAGTGGTTCTCAGAAAGATACTGAAGGACCTCCAAAAATGAGATCTTTGATGATGCATGAGGTCCCTGGACTCTAAAAGTCAGTGCCAGAGTTGGAGGTCAGGCTCAGAAGTTAGAGGAATGTCCACGGTGGTAGAGGTGGGGAGAGTTAAGCAGCCTGAGCTCTAAGTCATCAAAGAAGTGGCTGGCATTGTTACAGCATCCTGGGAGAGGCCACTGACATAAAGTAGCCTGTCACAGACTAGACTCTCAGATGTCTGACAATCTTTTGAGTTTGTATATATTTTGAAGTCTAGTAGTTGAAATCAGTAGCTCACACAGGGTGACCTGAAAAGCCATGGTGACATATTCCTGAGGGGTATATGTTCTTAATACACAGAACATATATCATATTAGTAGGTAGTGGTAGCAAACTATGTAAGCATTTAGAAAAACTTCAAAACTACATGATAGAGGAAATTGCACTGCAGTGACCTTATACAAAATATCATTTGTATAAATTATATAAACACAAAATGGCACCAGATATTTTTCAAGGATCAACAAGTATCTTCATAAATATATAGAAGTTGGATTGGAAAGACACTAAGTAGTTGACTCATGATGGGTGGAAATGGACTAGAAAATAAGAAGATGGGGAAATATAAATAAAACAAAATAAAATTTAAAAGGCCCTTCATGAAGTGATGATCATATGCCATGAAATGAATAAGACTGTTAACTCAATTTTTTGAACATTTTTATTAGATGAATACGGAGATACAATTGAGGGGGGAACATTATCAAACATTCAAGAACAAATGAATATATACTTAGTTATCCAGGGCTAGTGCCATGTCATGGATACCCAGCTTGGGTTCCCCATGTTACTATTTCCCCCAGAAAATCCCTGAGTTGGAGGATGATTCCCTAATTTAACTCAATTTTTTAAAAAGAAGGAGGGGACAGTGAGAGAGAGAGAGAGAGAGAGAGAGAAGCAATTTTTATTTAGTTTTTCATATTACTTTCATTCCTCTGATACCTTGTTGTGCACATAGTGCTGGGGTTCGAACTCGCGTACTCTTGCATGCTAGGCAAGTGCAGTAACCATAACTGCTGAGCCACCACTCCAGCCCTCAATTTTGTTTTTTAAGAGAAAGGGACAGTGAGAGAGAGAGAGAGAGAGAGAATTAATTTTATTTGTTTTTTTTTTGTGTGTGTGTGTGTGTGACTTTCGTTGCTCTGAGACTTCGTTGAGTACGTGGTGCTGGGGTTCAAACTCAGGTCCTTGCACATGCCAGGCAAGCATCAAAACTGCTGAGCCACCACTCAAACCCCAGTTAACTCAAATTTTAATAATGCAGATAATATTTACTCAATATCCTCTATGAAAATACAACCCACAATCACCTTTAAAAAAAGAATTCTCCCTCTCTGCCATGGTGACAAATGTATGCCCTACTAACTACGCAGTCAGCTCTTTCCTCCTAACAGCTGCAGAGATTCTGACTTAGTCCTGTGTGGTTCTCCTCAACAGGAAGAGTGACCTGCATGCCTGCAGAACTTGGAAAACAACTCAGAATTCCTGGAAGGACTACTGAAACTTTCCAACACACTGAAACGTGTAATGTTCTGACATGAATATACCCTGCCCATTACTAAATCCATCTGCACTTTTATTCCCATGATTTTCTTTGTGCTAGAAAATCAAAGTATTTATTTTGCAATCCAGTAGGCATGAGAAATCAGTGAGTCAGAATGCTAACTTTGCAGTAAGGTTTTGCCTATATCGGATCCTATTATCTTATTCTTTCAATTCCTTGTACATATCTGAATATTTCACCCTGTTTTCCTTAAACAAATGTTGAAAACTAAGTTTTCTTTATAGAAACCATCATACCTTCCCTCGCATTTCCAGTTCCCCCAACCATGTATCATTTTTCAGTTAATTTAGGCATGCCTCCCTCTTCTCACCTATGGAGGAGGTGGGTCTGTCTGCAGACCTGAGTAACTGAAGAAATAAATATTTGTCTCCAGTTTCTGGAACCAGTCTTTCCAGAGGAGGAAGACCAATGTTCAGCCACTGGACTATTTTTAGTCTTTCTCTTCTTCCTGGCTTCCCTCTGTATGACACATGTTCAAAGTTTCTTCTTTTTTTGTAACTGTATCTGTAAAAGCAAGGGTTACCTTTATAAGAAGATCTTGTCTTTTCCACATGGACTCTTACAGTGAGTACTCTGACAGTACAGATGGGAAAGGTCCCCTGGGGCTAAGGCTGCTAAGTCCCCATAATGTCCCCACATTGGTATAGGGATTTCTGAAAACTTTGGAAAGAAGTAGGACAAAACTGCTCACACGAGAGTTGCACCTTCAATTCTTCACAGACGCATTTCTTTTCAAGTTACATGTATAATTTCATCTTTGCTCATGTCCAAATATAATCCAAAAAGAGAACAAGATATTGTATTCTGTACATTCCCCAGGACTTAGATGCCACGAAGTATCATCTGGGCTAATTCTTATACAGAACTTTTCATTCTCACAGCTTGACCCATTCTGTGGCCAAACCCAAAGTGCCCCAAGTATCTTCTTTGCATCTGAGTCTCTAGGGGGATTTTCTTGTGTAATCATCCACTCTTTCCATCTACCTATAACATCAGTCCCAAGAGGCAAACAGAAATGTTCATTGGTCCTGAAACATTTTATCCATCCTTGTAAAATACTCTACTGCCTTATCTTTTATCCGCATCGTTTGGAATTCTTAAGATTTATCCTTTTTCTATTGCTTCAGATTCTAAACAAAGCAAAACGCTTCATCAAACCAATGGCACAGGCCAAGTATTTTGTGCCTGTCTCAAAGTAACATTACTTTATACAAGGCTCAGTATTTCTCAGCATTTACTAAAAACCAAAATGTCACCTCTTAACTTTCATATTCCCCTTTATACATCATATGTCACCTTCCTTTCTTTGCTAATTCTAGGTACTATGGAGTTTTTCATTTATTATCTTACTTTATAATTAATGTGGACAATATAATTTAGATACAAATAATGTTAAGATTTTCTGGTACTAAGGGAGAATATGCATTTCATTTATTTTCGCTGTTAAGGTCATTGCAATAAATTTGTATTCCCAATATTCTATTGATACTTCTTATCCTTTTCTGTAGGAGACAGCAGTAACTTTCTGTTTGCAAACTTCCACAAGTCATAGGAGGGAGGAACCGGCTTTGTGTGTCTGTCATAAGAAAACACAGCTTTCTTAACAGAACAACCTAGGAAATGGGAAAACTGAGGCCAACAAGTTAAGTGCAAGTCAAGGATCCTCTGAGTGAGCAATCTATTATTTCTCCCTTCTAGCTCTCCCTCCTCCCGGCACTACCGGGTTCCACCCACACCCCGCCCCGGCCCGCAGACCGGGAAGGGCAGTGAGGACAGCCGGCAGGGCGACAGCTGACTGGAGCTTGCTGGGGCTCCCACCTCCTCAGCGTCGCACCCATAGTCCCCTGCCAAAGGAGGTGACTGCCCCAGCACTTCTCTCCGCTTCCAGCCTCGGGCTGTCCGGCGGACCATGTTTTCCAGTCTGCTGAGATGGGGCGACGGCTGGTCCTACGAGCCGGTCCCCGGGGGGCTTGGTGCGCAGGTAAACCTCACTGGTCCTGGGGGGAGGTGGAGCAAATCTCTCGCTCTGGGTGCGGGGCGGCATCAGCCGGGGCTGATTCCCGACCGTGGACGAGACTGAAATCGGAGAGCCTTGTTTCATTGGTGCAGACACACTCGCACACGCACACGCACTCGCACACGCACTCGCACTCGCACACGCACACGCACACGCAGTCAGGAGAGCCACCGTCAGCCCCCAGGATGGGGAGAACCTGACCCAACGCCATCTGCCGTCTGTGCCGTCGCAGCGGCTGGAGTGAAAAGACATCTTTGACGAAATAAGTAACTTCCCCACAAAGAGAAACAGCGTTGGAGAGAATGAATGGGCTTGTCGCTGCTGAAGGGGCAGAAGTCTGCGGTGGAATTTTACAACCCACTATAGCGGTGGGAGACGGTTGATAACTACTCAGGAGAGAACTCTGACATGGTTATCTAGACACTAGGGTCTGGGACAAATTCAGAAATCGTACACAGTTAATGGTGCTTTGCTCTGCCCCATTATGACTCATTCTTCTTCCACAATAGAAGTCATGTGCTTAGGCAGTAGCCCAGAGAAATGAACACTTCAGCTGTGAGTTAGCAGTCATTTCTCTAACAAAAATTCCATTTGTTATCATTATACAAGACATGGGTTTGAAAACTAGCCCATTTATACGAGTTATTCTGCAGTTCTAGCCAAACAAACAAACAGACAAACAAGTAAAAACAGATATTCTGGGGAACTAGTTTTAATCCTGGCTTTTGTTATAGCTCCAAAAATCAAATAAGGTAATGCTATTTTTCTGATTACATATAAAATTAAACTATAAAAACTGTGAAAAGCAAAATAACTTGAATGTGAAGTACACTTTTCAAAGTCTATAAAATAAAGGGGTTTAATAAGCCCCTGAAAATGTGAAAAAGCCGCCTCAAGACAATATATGCCTTTTTCTTTGTATAGTAGAGAGAACAGACTCAATTTGTCAAACTGGTGTGATGTCATTACTGTACAGCAAAGGTGACCAAAGGCCCTAAATTACAAACTCATAGAGTGGGAAATTATAAAACTTAAACAATGTCCTCACAAAAAAATTCCATTGGGCTTCTCCTCTAGGATTCAAGTAATGTTTATTTTCTAGACTGTTATTTGAGAGTCTCCATAGATGAGGAATCCACTTAAACAGAATAGAAAATACCCATTTTAATTGTATTCTATAATGCTATTTTTAAGTTAATGGCTTGAAAGCATATGGAAAACCTGGTATGATTATATTTCATGACTGAGACAATATTTTTGAAATAATGAATCAGGCAAAAATCTATCCCTAACCTATAAGCTAAGAGCTTGTATTTATGATTGAGTATCTAGGGCTGGGATGGTGATCTACGACTAGAATGCTTTAAAATATTTTTTGTTGGTAAAATTAATATCCATTCATTCATTCATTCACTTATTCATTCATTTATTAATTCATCCAAAGCATATTTTTTATAAGCTGGCCCTAAGATAAAACTGGAGAACCAGAGTTAAATTCAATGTAGCTTCTACTCTCTAGAGACACTGATGATAACAAGAGAGAAGCAGGAGCTGGAAATGAGGACATTGTGGGAACATGGGGTCAACGTCAGATAGTGCAGATCTGAAGCACCCCTCAAATCCTCCCTGAGGAGTACCTTGACATTTCCTTAGTAACACAGAACCACTATCTGAGTACAAGGAGAGGAAAAGTAAAAGCAATAAATAAACCCTGAACGGGAGGACTCAACCGCAAGAGCAAGGGGAGGTGGGTGGAAGAACTTGGGCAGAAGCAAAGGCCTGGGTAGAAGCACACAGTATGTGACAGGTACAGAGTCGAGATTATGGAATTATGAGGAGGTGGGGGAATGGACAATCTAAATTAGATATATAGTTTGTTATACTTCTTAGAAGATCTTGAGCAAGTTTCTTGAAGTCTGTGCCTTAGTTTCTTTATCCGTGAAATGGGGATGACAAACATGATTCCACCATAAAGGTACATTATATGCAGTGGGATAATAGATTTTGTACAGAATCTGGTACATAGGAAGTAATTAAAGAACATTGCTCTTTTTGATGCTAGATGCTTTCCCTTCTCTATGAGCTTATATTCTACTTGCCCCCAACTTTCTTCACTCTTTCCAGATCCCTTCACACCCTCAAAGGAAATTGGGGGTTATGAGATAGTAAACATAGCTGTCAGCCACTCAAACCCCATCTCTGTGAGGCTACATCTCAAGTTTGGACCCAGAGAAGATTGAGAGCAACACATTTCACCAAGCTGAAATCTGGATTTGCAATGGTTCAGTGCTCTAAATACTTTCTGTTAATCATCGTTCCAGTAGTGTAACAAATGTCTTACCTAAATAAACTGAAAAAGAGGAAAGATGTATTTTGGCTCACAGTGTTGGAGGTTTCATGCTATGACTGGCTCCTTTTCTCTCCTTTGCTTTGGGTTTGTGGCAGCACAGTATATTATGGAGAGGGTGCAAGAAGGAGGGGCCCTTTTACCTCTTGGCTGTGTGTGGAAGAGAGAAAGAGGAAGAGGCTGGGGTTCCATTATTCCCTTCAAGCACATCCCCTTAAATGACCTAAGACCTTCAATTAGGCCCTACCTTTCAATAGACTTTAAAAGAGGGACATGCAAGATTCAAGCTATAGCATACTTCTTGTTTCTCTGCCATTATCTTGAAATAATAGTACCTCCACTGAAGTGAAAATTGTCCTTAAGTCACCAATGTTATGTTTATGGAATGCCTACTATAAATGCAGCGATAGATAAGTACAATGGGTAATAAAATGGCTTAGAAGACAAACACCTGTGCCAGCTTAGGGAGACAAAGGAAATGAGATATCAATTTGGGGTCCGGAGGATTTGTAGACTAGAAATGGTGTCAATAAAAAGAGGTAAAGTAGGATTGAAAAATGTTCAATGGAGAAAATTTAAATATATTCTCAGAACTGTCATGTTCTATTTTTCTACAAAAATGTTGCTACACAGTAATATTTAAATAATAAACTCAATGAAACCTATAATATGAATTCAATTACTACTTCTTCATTGGGAGATTATTTACACATTCTCAAAACCTGGTAAGGATTAAGTACCTTCGCCAGATATTTTTCCCTGCTTCTATTCCTTTCTCTTCTTTTTTAAAATTTTATTACTTTTTTAGGCCTATATGACATAAGATTATACTCTATTCCTTCTAAGACATAAAATATACTTGGACTTTTACTGTGATAAAATCAGTATAAGGTGTCAGGTCCACATTTAAGGAAGTTGTTTACCACAAGACTCAATGGGCTTCATATAATAATATACTTTCACTTGGAAAATTATTAGAGGGAAATGTTAAATCAAATACTGAGCTCTTAATCTGCTAAAGTAACCATCTGTATAGTTTTGCACTACTTAGGTACTTAAAACACCAGCATTATACTTAGCTGATGACTTTCTGGATCCATTGGGTTGGATCCTGCCTTGGATCAGCTTAACTGTAAGATGTATGTCTTTTCTGTCAAACTTGAAAGATTGTGATGTATAATCTACTACCTCCATTTTAGATCCCCCCTCCCCCTTTGAAGAGAGTAACTCCCTCACCTGTGTCTGCCCACCTGTGTCCTCCCACCTCTTTCCAAGGACCCCTTCCGGTACCCAGCCATTTTCTTCCGGCAAACATGGAATCCCTACTACCCTCGCCACGTGTGCGGTGACCCCCACATCCATTATCTCCCAGTCGCTGCCTACTTCCTCTTGTACCTGCCCCCACTTAATCACAGCCAATCGCACAGACTGTGCACCTGAGCTCCTCCAACTAGGGCAAAGGGCAGTACTGCATCAGGTCAGCATTAAAAACCCCTCGCTACCTTGGGAGGCGCACATTTTTCTTTCGCCCTTTGGCCGAAGTAAAATTTCTGCTTTGCTCACCCACACCCGACCACATGTTTGATTTCATTTATAACATAACTGATACCTGATGAGCTCTTAACTATACTCAGCTAGCAGGTCAGCTGGTAGCTGGGCAATCTAGCACCATTTTACCCATGTGCCTGGCAGTTTTGAAGGTTGTGGCCAGTGGGACAGATTGTCAGAAAATCCCTTTCATCTTCTTTACATTGTCTTTCATGTTTCAGCAGGCTAGCTTGGGCTCAGTTGTGTGGCATAGTCAGGGTTCTAAGCAGAGTAAGAGCAGAGATGGTGAGGTTTTTGAGGCTTACAACTCCTGTTGTATTTTCATGACCAAAGCAACACACAATACCTCAAGACTCATCAGACGGGAAATAGTGTCTATTTTTTGATGTAAAAAGTTGTAAAGAATTTTTAGCCATTTATAATGTGCCATAGACACATGTTTGGGATATGAAAGAGATCCTTTAACTGATGGCAAATTATCAAATTGGGAACTCTTTGTGGCATTTGAATATATAACATAAAAGTTGTCTTCTAGGTTAATTGGAGAATTTTAATAATATCACCCCAATAATTTATGTATTTGTTTTCTAAATAACATGTTTAATGAAGATAGTGATGACAAGGTCATTGTTCATGTATTTGAGTCCTTGTTTTGGACCCAAATTGTGATAAATATTTTATACTCATCATTGAACTTATTTCTAGCAAAAATTCTATGAGGATAGATACCATTTTGATCAATTCTCCATAAATTACATCATTTACTAAAATATGAAAAATGTATTTGAAGTTGAACATCACATTTTCTCTTCATGCTCAGGACATTTTGCTGTATAGGATGGAATTTTGTTTCACTTATTTCTTCTAGGTTCAGATTTTTAAAAATATTGTAAATGCTTTGAGTATGGAATCAGATCTGGGTTAGAGAGGATCAATGCAAAAGTTGTTAAACATGGGACAATTCTTAAGAATCAGATTTAACTTGGTGATTGATCAGATTTACTTTTTGAAATACAGATTGATGCTGACTCTAAAAATATAAAAAATCAATTTTGAGAGCTTACTTTTTAAAATCTCTCTTCTCTTGGATGACTTTCCACAAAGTGAATGGGAAAAAAAATGTATGGATGTGTTATAACTTTGATATAATATATTAATGTGATAATTACATGATTGTGTATATAATTAAAAAATGTGTAATTAAACACATATACAGAAGTATACCAAATGCCTAATGTAGTCTTTTTTCTGGTCTTCAGAAAAAATTACAATTATTTTTAAGTGCACAATTAAAATATATACATATATATAAGCTAAATTATGTTTGTATATATTTTCATAATGTATATCTACAATGTACGTTCATGATGTATATATCATAATACATATTTTATACATACATATACAAAAAGAGGAGTAAGGATTTTAGAAATTATCTTCTATTCCAACATCATTTATTGATATATAAATAGTCAAAATGTTGGTAGAAACCTTAAAATCCTTTTAGTCCAGTCATTAATCAGGAATATCTTTACTTAACTTTGTCATTTAAATATTATGAAATCAATATATCTGTAACAGTTAGTAGAACAACTTATTTAATGTTAACTCTTCCACCTACTGACCAAGATTGAAGCTCCTTAATCAATGATCTAAAATCTGAAATTCTCTAAAATTTAAAACATTTTAAGCACTAATTTGATTCCACAAGTGGAAAATTCCACAACTGACCTTGTGAAATATGCTCTTGTCAACATGCGGACATGCTAAAGCATTCTATAAATTACCTTTGGGATATGTGTATAAGGTGTATGTAAAACATAAATGAATTTCAATTCAGATTTGTATCTCAACCCCAAGATATCTCATGATGTCTGTGCAAATATTCCAAAATCTGAAAAAATCTGAAATATTTCTAATTCCAAATTTTTCTGCTATATCATAAACCTGAATTCCAAATGTAAACAAAAGGCTTTAACTATATACTCTATTGCTGTATTTTTCATTTTAGAAATGCAGTCCAGAGAAAAGTGCTTCATTTTTCAGTCGGTGGACATACTCCTGGTTTAGCAGGTAAGAATTATACTAACTAATTTGCAGTATATCAGAATAAGGAAGATTCCAAAGGAAATGACACCAAATGATATTCCTTTACTCTAAGTATGAATATTTTTACAAAGTTTCATTATAAGGACTTTTTTCTCATATTACCTATTACTCAGAAATCATAGGTAAAGACATACTAAATATCTTCACAAATTAGAGTATTAGTATTTCCAATAAGCCTGTCTCTTTATGATTTGTATCCTGTTAGCACCGAGGTGGGATGGGAAAATGAACTTCTTTCTTAATATCAAGTAAATGCTACTCATCAAATATATAACATAATATATATGCATATATATATAATGTGTGTATATATTATTTCCTTTAATTTCCCCCAAACCTTAAGAGATAGGAATTTACATATGAGAAAATCAGGAGTCAAGGAGAGGAAGAACTTGTCCATTGGTACCCAGGCAAGATCAAGTGTATGTTATTAGCCAGTTTCTTTTGAATCTTTTGTTTCATACTTTTTTATTTTTTCAGCTATTTCCTCCTCTTTATGAGGAGTGATTTCATATATGCCTACATGTGGCACTATAAAAGCTCATACATATAAATATACAAGTCATCATTTTTATAAGATATATTCTGACTTACTCAAATAATAATTCATTTATAAAGTACAATGAGGGCTCAGAAGTTCTTTGAAAGACATCACTATAATTGGCTTGAACACAGGAATGCAATAATATTAAATGATAAAGGTTGATTCTTTCTTATTTTATAAATTCAGAAGCTTTCTTTAGAAATGTATTTCTTCTTCATCATAACAGAAGTTCCTGATACTATTAAATCAAGTGTACCTTGTTAACTTTACTAATCTTGGTCTATAGTCAGTGAGAAACAAAATTGCCCAATTTTGTTAAAAGTAGATGAATCCTTACAAAAAAGTTGGTTGGACAGTGGATGATCTGAATTCTGCTAAGCTTTAAAAATATAGGGAGCTGGGCATGGTGGCACAAGCCTGTAATCCCAATGGCTCAGGGGACTGAGGTAGGAAAAATTACAAATTCAAAGCCAACCTCAGCAACTTAGTGAGGCCCTAAGCAACTTAACAAGACCCTGTCTCAAAAGAAAAAGTAAAAATAAATAAATAAATAAGTAAGTAAGTAAATAGGACTGGGGATGTGGCTCAGTGGTTAAGCACTCCTGGGTTCAATGCTTGGTTCCAAAAAAAAAAAAAATACTGGTATAAATGATCTGATTTCTGCTTTCTTGTAATTCATGGTAGAATTAGAAAGATTAATAAGTAAAGCATCAATTATCAAAAATGTAACAAAAAGATATGAAAAAGTCAGCAAAAGCATGATAGAGAAACAAATTTTCAGAACTGTCATCTAAATAAGTTTACTCCATTACCGAAGGTTTCACAAGTGTGTGTGCTTTAACCCAACATTTAAACATGTGTAGGAATCAGGTTGCATTCCAAGTTGAGCAAATACCATATGCAAAACACAGAAATGAGAGAGAGGACTAACCCTTCACATACCGTAGGATGTTAGAGTGGCAGAAGATTAACCCAGAGAGAGAGATCGTGAGAATTTCTTTAGGACGTTGGGCAGGCAATGATCAGCCACTGAACAATTATAATAGAAGAGTGAAGTGATCTTATTTCCAGAGCATAACCTTTGCAATTTTGTAGACAAGGCATATAGGAGATGGAAATGGAGACATGGAGAGTTATTAAAAGGCTCTTTGGGTATCTGGGCAGATTTGTGGTCATGTTCTGAAGTAAGATAATAATAAACATGATGAAGATAAAGAAACTATTTAGAACAGCTATTTAGAAAAGTGTGGGTTGGATGAGGCTATTGAGGGACTGGGAAAAGTATAGGTTACACACCAGTTTTTAGTTCAGTTAACTGTTAGTACAGGTGTCGTGAAAAACTGAGCAAGTTTCACTCTAGAGATACCTAGGAAGCATCGTGTGAACAGGTTTGGGTGTGTGGTTCTCTGGCTTGTGATAAACTTTGGATCTATTAGCATGCATTTGGGCATGGATCTGGGAGTCACTGATTATAGGTAAGTACCTGAAGCCATGAGAATGAATATGATTACCAAGAAAAAAAGTCCACTGAATACAGATGAATCAGATGGAATGTTGGGAATCCTCTGTAATTACGTGGAGAGATCAAGTGTAGTCAGTCTGCAAAGGGAACTAAGTTACAGTATTTAGAATGTAAGAGAGATATCAAAGAACAAAGTTATGCTTAGCAAATAAGGAAAGAGGAACGATCAAAAAATGAGAAAAGTAATGTCTGGAAGTGTAGCTCACTACTGGATCATGTGCTTAGCATGCACAAGGTCCTGGCTTCAATTCCAAGGACAAAAAGAGAAAAAGAAAAGGACCAAGAAAATGTTCAATAGAGCTAAATATTAAAAATGGGGTAAATTAAAATAAGAATTGGATATTCTTCATTAAATTCGTCAAACTGAAGATTAGTCTTTATTGTTATGAAAGCAGCTTAATTAGAAAATGTCTATGCTTTTATGGGCAAATTTGGGGTACATGAAACTAAATTATGATAAGAATTCCCAGTTATTCCAATCTAGGAACCACTTAAAGAGGGTGGCAAAAATTGTACACTAATCTGTAACATTAAACTACATACTAGAGAAAAATTAAAGATTACAAATAAATTATAGTAATGTCAGTAGTGTCTGGTATTTACAGTTAATGATTTTGATTTTTCAAATTTGTGTATGTATATGAAAGTAATCCCAAACTGGATTCTGTTTCATCTGTGAATTGAGAAAAAGAGTACTTTCTATTGTAGCTTTAAAATATTTCTGACATTTTAAAGTCATAGGCATCAAAAAAATTAAATAGCACAAATTAAATTTAGTCAAATACAATTTTAAAACTTTCATTATCAAACTATAAAATTGTTTGCATTATATTTAATTTTGTGAATATCATTTGGGGAGCCCTAAAGTAAGAAACTGCATTTAAATATAAGAAGCAAAAGGAAACATGCCAATTTTTTAGATGTTAATATTTTGAAATGCATATCTTATTCAATAAAAAAATCAGCAAGCTATAATAGCTTAATGTTATATATTTATTTTGTTTAAATTTAGGATCATAGACGTAGATAGGGAATATTTTCATACCATGATGTTATTTGAAAGTGTTATTGGCATGAATTCTTATTTGATGATTAAACAACCATAGTTGAAAAATAACTATTGTTTAAGATAATGACCCTTTGAAAACATTGGTTAATTGTATTCTCATGTCTGTTTTTGAGTTGTGGAATGAAGTCAGAAATTATTTCCTAGACCAAATTCAAGTGCCCCAAATTACATGAATAACTCAATTAAAGTGAGTTCGGATGATGCGCTAGTTAAGATCTTGTATGCTTATGAATCTTAATTCCTAAGGCAGTAGCTGTCCAGATCATCATGATGATCAAATAATTACCCAGCCTTTATTAGAAAATATAATTTGTCTTTGGTGTGTAATGATCATGGTCATGGAATAATCCCCTTGATATATGTGGGAAATCTAGTTAATGTTTTTTATGGGTCACAGTTGAGTCATTATTTAAACTGCAGCCATACATTCTCCAATATGTCCTATCTTTTCCTCATACAATGTATACATTATTTGACTTTGTGTCATTCAATGATTTTTGGACAGATTGATTTGTTCCTTTTCTCATCTACTCAAAAGGGACAATCACTCCTTTCCAGAAATATTTAAAAGATGACTAATTGCAATATAACTGAAAGTGTTACATGTTCATGTTTTCCATGTATTCAAATATATTCATATATAAAAGTTCCATTTCACCTCATCACTTGTTAATGTTACATATATTAAAAAATGGAGTGGTGATATCACAGTTCGAAGAAACTGTTTGCCTTTTGTTAAATAAGCATTGGTTTATTTCACATACTAATAAACCACAACCAGTCTCTGGAGTTGTTGGTGTTTAACCACCTATAAAAATGAAAAATGAATTCTGATCTGCCTCCTTTATAGTGTTGTGAGGATCAAGTGAATTGAAGTGAGTATCCTCTCACTGAAGAAAAAAGTACTCTAAAAACTAGTAGATACACATAGGAATCTGATAATTGCTTTGAGAATAAAGTCCATAAGTTGATGGGTCCCAGTGCATGCAACATTTCAGTCATGGAGAGTCAACTATTGATCCTAGTTGCTTCCGGAAAAACTCCCTCCACATTTAGTGTAAAAAAGTACCTCTTCTTCCCTTCCTCTGTTTTTCAGACTCTGGCATAGGAATGCAAAACAGGCCCATGTGTTCAGAGGCTTAAAGTTTATTACAGAGAGTAGAAGACGGGAAATGGCAAGGGAACACATACCTGGAAAAAGGGAAATCAAAGTAGTTAAACAAGAGCCACAAAACCACAATCAATTCAGGGAAGTGTCATTTTTACATGCTGCATTATTTGGAGACTCAGCATGAAAGCCAGGGGTCACTTATCCCTGATCCAAAACCGCTGAGTTTTGCACAGTTCTAACTCAAAATGCTGAGGCAGTAAATGTTATTAAAAATGCTTTTCTGAAAAATCAATGCAATCTTATTTTGAAAATGAATATTTATTTTATGCAATGGAATAGAAGGACTTAATATGACATGAAAGGAGTTTATTGCTTAATATGTTTTTAAAAGTGCACTGCAGGAAAATGTCCAGCATATTTAAGCCAACAGAAACATGATTACTGATGGTACTTTCTTATTACATCTAAGACTTTTTGTTAAATAAGAACTGTAGTACGATACTATGTATCACAATAAAAGTAAAATTGAATCCAGTGGAAAATCTGGTTATCACAGAGTTTATATTCATCCCAGGGTCAATCAGCTGAGATTTTTCAGTAACAATGACAATAAAACAGACCCAGTTTGGAATAGTATAATACTTTGCTATGGTATCTTGGAAAGAATTGAGGCTAGAGAGTTGGAAGGACTAGATTTAAATGAACTTATTTTTTTACTAAACAAGTCACATCACCAAGCTCACATAGTATATCTGAATTCTACCACTTAGGTTTATGTTTGGATTCAAGTGACAGAATAGTAAAATAGTAATAGCTTAAATAAATAAGTACAGTCATGCCTATGTGTTGACATCATGACATTATGGTCACAATGTCATAACACAGAGCATTATGCACATCTGTGGTGATGTTGGAGGAAACTACCCTATTGTACAGCCATTCACCTAAAAGTACACCTTATCTGATACACAATATTTTATAATGATAATAAACAACTGTTACTGCTCTATGTGTTTACTGCATTATATTTTATCTTTATTTTAGAGTGTGCTCCTCCTATTTATAAAGGAAGTTTACTGTAAAACTATCTGCTGGGATTTACCAATAAGAGCCTCATACTTCTCAGATTTACGATGATTCATGAGGGCACATCTGACCCATATAATCTAGGTTCCTGTAATTACACTCTTCTATGTTTGCTCAACAAAGTTGCCTAATAACACATCTCTCAGAATGTGTCTCCATCATTCCAGAATTCATAACTGTATTTTATTTTCTTATGCTAATAAGAAAAAGACTTGGAATAAACTAGTAACAACCTCGGTAATGCTATGAGGGGCCCTGGGGTTTCCTTTCTCCTTACTTCCCATATTTTTTATTGGCTTTTCATCCATGATGGCAACACAGTGTCTTAGTCCACTTCCTGTTTCTATGAGCAAATACCTCAGTCTGAGTAAATTGTTATGAAAAGATATTTGCTTCTCACAGTTGTGAAAGGTGGGAAATTCAAAGCATGACCTGTCACTGTTGAGAGCTTCCATGCTGCATCAGGCATGGTCCAAGGCAAATGAGCACAAAGGTGACAGAGGAAGTCAGCTGACCTCATCCTTTCACCAGAACCCACCTCCAACAAGTGCCTTAATCCACTCATGAGGATGGCCAACCTCATGGCCTAATGGTCATTGAAAGGCCCTTCTTTTAATGCTGTTACAGCAGCAGTTAAATGTCCAGATAAATTTTAGAGAGGGGCCTGGAGCAGTGGCTCAGCAGTTGGAGCATTTGCCTGGCATGCATGAAGATCCAGGTTCAAACCCCAGCACCACCTACAAAAAAACCAGCCTGGATGAAAAAGTAAATAAAAATTGATTCTTTCTTTCACTGTTTCACATTTTCCCTCCCTCTTTTTTGTAGAAGTTTTTAAGTACATTATAGTTTTACATAATGATGGGATTAGTCATCACATATTCCTAGATGCACACAAATTAGCGATACAATTTAATACCCCCATACCCCTCTACCTTCCTCCTGTCTCTGCCTCCTGATCCCTTGCCTTTCCTCTGTCTCCTTCCCTCAAAAGAAAAAAAAAAGTTTTGGAGGGGACCTACAAACCACAGCAAATAGTTTCTTTATCTTAGGGCATCATTTCTTCTCTACATGAACAAGGAGTAAGTAGAAACAAAACACCTTTCTGCTTAAAGTTTTGCATTTTCTTTTGAAAGACAAATTTCTCCCTAGCATATTTTTGTTTAAGTATTACTAGCCATCTTAATTCATAACTCAGCTTCTGGAATAAGGGATGTCCCTAAGTTTGAGAGACTTTCACCTGGGTAATATCAGATTCCTGTTAGCTAGAAGACAGCAGAGCAGAAGGATTGCTGTGGGAAAACACATCTGTTTACTTTCCAATTTAGACACATTGTTCTTACAGAATTGTTCATAGTGATCCTGGGGTAAGCCCTTTGAAGGAAGGAAGATGCAAACACTTAGCGCAGACACTTGCCATCTTTCTTAAGGCATCAACTCAAAAAAAAAAAAAAAACTCACATTGGCTCATATTCTATTGGTCAGAGTAAGTCATATAGCCAAGGTCAAAGATTATGGACTAAGAACAGATATTTTGCATATTATTGAACAATCCGTAAAGCCAAAGGACAGAAGGCAAATAAAGTCTTAACGGAATGGGGAAAATTTGTAAATACAAATGTTGGATGCATTTTTCCTCTGACATGGCCTAAAAAGCAAATTTGGTTGAAAGGATGAATAATGTACTGTAGAACTGCTGCTTAAGTTTTAGTAAAGGAAGTAAGTTACCTGTGTAAATAGATATTTGAAAAACTACAAATAATTATTCTACATTTTTGAACTCTGGGATACAATGTGTGATTTTCAAATATATAATATAGTCATTTTATCCTAATCAATAAAATGATTTATAAATCAAGGAATAAAATAAATGCATATAAAATTATTTACCTTAATTCTGGATTTTGCTGAATTGCTTACTTTAACCTTTTATTTTTAGAATAATTATTTTAGGCTATAAAAAACCTTTGGAAAGAGAGGATCTTTTCGAACTAAATGAAAGTGATTCCTCCTACTCTGTGTGTCCCATCTTTGAAAAGCAATGGAGGAAGGAAGTTTTAAGGAATCAAGAGAGACAAAATGTGGAGGTAATTATTAAATTCTATTAAATACTAAAATAGTGAACTACTACTAAAAGCTACTGTGAAAAGGTGGCCAGTGTGAAAGCTGGTCAACTCTCATGTATTAGACCCAGCAAAGGTGTGGTAACGCATAAAGGGCAATCATAAAGATGTGTTGGAACGAGAGGGGAGGGGGCAATGGGGAGAAGTAAGGGTGGGAAGTTAGGGTGGGCTTTAGGGGGTAAATCTAACTGTAAGAATATATACATATCATACTGTTTTATTGGAAGCATTTTTTTTAAAGAGAGAAGGACAGTGAGAGAGAAAGAGAGACAGAGAGAATCAATTTTTATTGAGGGTTTTCACATGGCTTTCATTGCTCTGACACGTAATTGTGTACGTGGGTGCTGGGGTTTGAAGTCGTGTACTCACGCATGCTGGGGAAGTGCTGTAACCGACAAGCCACCGCTCCAGCCCCTATTGGAAGCATTTTCGATTGTACAATAACTAAAGTTCCTAATAAAAAATATATTATTTTACTAATATAAAATCCCCTAAATTATTTAAAATCACAAGCCATTTTCATAAGCACAACTGGTAGTTATTGCAGCCCATTACTATATTTTCAGCACCCCTTCCCTTCATATATATTTGGTTTCTGAGTTATGGTGGCAAAGATGGTTTCTGTATCTCTCAGTAGACATCAGTTGGTGAAAGTAAGTCACATGGTGACCACAGCTAAAATTTATGGGGGCAATTTCTCTAAATCTAACATCACATACACACACATTTATATCCTTTTATAACATCCCCCAAAGAAAATATAACTTGAAGATAAAACAGTATTTGTATTAATTAAATAATTTCAAAAAATGATACAACTATTGCTCTCACCCTTTTCTGCCATATGATATAAATAACATCAGTGCATCTAGATACATACCTGGCTGATGATATGGGTCACGTTTTCAAGCTTAACTAAGTTTTTTCTTTCCCTGTTTTCTTATTATCACTGGAGGGCATTGCTAATTCTGTGGTTATTTTATATGCACATTTTGTTTTTACTCCTATTGGTTCTGTCCAATTTTCTCATTGTTTCCATCCTCTTTAATTATGTAGGCATTTTTTCATAGAGAGGCACATACCAGGAATCCATTTCTCCTCTCTGCATTGTGGAATACATTTAGATGTTTCCTGATTCAAGTTGCTTTATTCAAAGTGTTTGCTGATATTTTGTCCTTCACAAGCCCAATCATAATGAAGTAAGTTGAAAGCTTATTGTTTTTTTGTTTGTTTGTTTGTTTCCTCCTCACACGTAAATCATAAGCAAATGTTCCACTATTAAAGTTCTCCTTGAAAAGAATAGGAATTTTTTTTGGTGAATTTTCTATGTAATGTGAATAGTATATTACAGTTGTGTGTGATATGAATATAAATTGTGACACATAGTCAGTGTTCACTGAAGCCAACTATGTGCTAAGTGCTACTCTAAATTTTTTGTATCAATTGTGTTGTCAGACTTGTCTGAAGAAACAAATAGGATAGACAGATAGATAGATTCATAAGAGGGGAATTAATTATGAGAATTGACTAAAAAATTATGGAAACCAAGAAGTCCCATGATCTACAGCTGGAAACCCAGGAAAGCCAATGTATCATTCAGTCCAAGACTAAGGGCCGAAGACTCTGGAGCTCATGGGAACTCATGGGAAGATGAAAGTTATATAATTTTTTTTGGAGTCTCAGCTTCAGAAAAGAAAGCAAACTTTCCCTTTCCTCACTTTTTTTTTTTAAATCCAGGCCATTGACTGGATGACACAGTAGGCCCTTCAGTCATTATCACAGTCTACTAATTGAAATGCTAATCTCTTCTAGCTACTTTCTCATAGAAATCATGTATTATCAGCTGTCTGGTATTTCTTCACCCAGTCAAGTTGACACATAACATGAAACATCACATTCATTATCTTATTTAATCTTTACAATAACCAACAAGAAAGTAGCATTTATTATTACACCTATGATTATAGCAAAGCAACACAGAGGTTTAACTGATTTGCAAAATCCACATAGCTAAAAAACACCAGAGTGCAAGCTGGAGCAGTGGCTCAGCCGTTGGAGCGCTTGTCTGGCACGTACAAGGATCTGGATTTAAACTCCAACATCGCATATGCAACTAAGTGTCCGAGAAATGAAGAAGGAAGACCAGATGAAACACTGACTAGAGTTGCCTCTCTATACAAAGAAATTAAAAAAAAATGATAATGATTAAAAACTTGGAAGATTTGTTTGTGTGTTGATAAAGTACAGTGATACATGTTTCCATTATGTTTCTTAGCTGTGGTATTTTGAGAATTGAATTTTATCAGCCAGGTTTTAATACATAATGACTATGTCATATACAGTATATATATTTATTGCTACATAATTAACATATATATTACGATATTTGTAGATATGTCTTTGTGTGTGTGTGTATATATATATGTATATATATGTACTTTTTTTCTCTCATCATTTTTTCATATCTCAAAGCATTTCTATCATATCTGCCTATGAGGGCTTAAAGGCAATGAACTTGAAGCCCTGACTGTGAACCACGTTTCTATAGGAGCCATCACTTTACCTCTGTCATTTAAAGAAAGCACCAGGAAACATTTTTTTGTTAACCTGTGATTTTATTTTAGCATTAAAAATGCTCCGTATTTCCAAGTTGTTAGAGTTTTTAAGAACAATTGAATCATTTAATTCATGAAAATATAATTAATCATGAGTTACCTGAATGCCAGATAATTTCCAGGAGTATATTTATTAGATGTTTATTGAGCACATAGTATAAGCCAAACACTTTATAGGTAGACAACAGAGATAGAGCAAAAATCAAAACAAAGTCCTTGCTCTGATACTCAGGAGAGTTTAAGAGTAAACAATTTAATAACTAGAAATAATATTTAGAAATAACCAGTGCTTACAAAAGTTAAAAAGCAAATCTAGATAAGGGGATGGAACTTGCTATTTGATTTACAGTGTAATTGGAGAAGTCATTGGTGATAAGGTGACATTTGAGCACAGTCCTGAAGGAAATTAGAAAGTTACCCAAAGCAATATCTATTTTAATTAGAGGGAACAGGAAGGAAAAAGATAAGAGCTAAGAATATAATTTGTATCTTTGAGGGCCTATAAGGTGGCAAGTGACATTGGAACAGACATGCTGAGAGGAAAAGTGATAAGATTGAGGTCAGAAAGTTTCAGGGTGAATCAAAAGATCTTGAAGGACCTTGTGGAAAGGTAATGCTAGAAGAGAAGTCTCTGGAAGATTTCAAGGGGAGAATATGATTAGACTCAAATTTTATAGTGATCATTCTGAATGCTGTATGGAGAATCAAGTAAGGAAGAGCAAGATTATAAGAAGGAACACAAGTTATATGTCTGTTAAGATAATTCAGGCAAAAGTCAATGGTGGCTTCAACTAGGTTATGGTGATGAAGGTGGTAACGAGTGGCTCTGGTTTAGAGATGGAGCCAAGAGTATATACTGGTGTTTTGGAATGGAGGCTGAGAGAAGAGGAGAGGAATCAAGGATGGCTTCAGAGTTTTTTGGTTTTTGTTTTTCAATTAAGTCAGAAGGTAATAGAGTCAATATATTTTAAATTAGTAAAAAAACTCAAGAAAGACTAGAATAAGGAATGGGCTTTACTTTGGGATTTTCTAAATTTAAAATATCTGTTAACCACCATGCAAGAAATAATTGATATTGCAGGCCTGACTGCAGACGCCAGAAGGCCTGCTTATGGCAGTGGTCTATGGTCATATCTGGAGCTTGGATTTCAAGAGTGTTCTTGCTACCTTAACGGGTGGAGGCTGACTCAATTATATTCAAACCACTTATTTAATCTCCTGCTCTCTTTTTATGTGTGTTTTAAAAATAAAAAAGGAGAATATTGGACCAACAACCAATTTGAAACCGTGGATACTGATTTTCCTACAAATTTGCCTATAGTGACATTTTGCACGTCACTAATTGCTGGAGGCAGTAAGTGTGTTCTTTGTGACTTCACTGGGAGAGAGAGAAAGGAGTTTTTGGAAGCTTGTGCTTGCTTTCACCTGGAATTCAACCCATGCACATTTTTCTCATTGCTGATTTTGCTTTGTAGCTTTCACCATAATAAATCAGCCATGCGTATGACTGTATGCCAAGTCCTGGAAGTTCTCCCAATGAATCAATGAATGGTCTTGGGTATTCCTGACACAGCAATTTAGAGTAAAAACTTGAGTATGCAACTATCTATACAAGTCAGAAAAGATGTTGCCAGGAGTGATAAACTGGGATTATTCTGAATTGGACTGTGTGTATCTAGCCATTGTTCCGGATGAGACCACATTAGCAGAAATGAAGAGAAGTGGTCCACAGACAAAACCTCGGCTACTTCCAATATGTAGGGTTACTGAAGTTGGGGAAATCTATCAAAGGATATTGAGAAGGAGTGAATGGTGAAGAAAATAGAGAACCAAGAAAAAAAATGGCATCAGGAAGCCAAAGACGAAGAAGGTGCTGATTGCTGTCAGAAAACAGCTCCTGTCATTTTTCACCCCGAATTTTCTGATTGATTCCCCTGTATATAGAAACATAAGCCAGATGTCCCCTGCATTAAACCACTCATCTGACAGGGTAACAGATATCACCTTTCCCCTGTCTCTGCCCTCACCTTAGTACATCACAGGAGTCACCCTGCAGTTATCTTACATTTAAGGAAATGACAGTTTATCACAAGCATCAGGAGTCACCCTGCAGTTATCTTATGCTTAAGGAAATGACAGTTTATCACAGCATCGAGGAGCATCTTCCTCTTCTGTCGTGCTTAGGTTATTTAATATGGGGAAATTAACCATGTCAAAACTTTGCAGAATATCACAACAATTTTATTAAGCTCACAATTTGGATGGTCAAAACATCAGACAGACATTGTTTTTCTCTAATTCACAATGACTGGGGCCATAGTGAGTGTCTTAAAACAGCTGGAGACAGCTGCAGTATTTCAATTGGAAACAAATGCCTAGCTTTCTGTTTCTGGGTGTTGTCTGGATAACCTTCCTCCTTTTCCCTCTTTTCTGGTGCTGGGATGTTCCAGATAGCTTCCTACCTTCTTAACTTAGAAGCCTAGGCTAAGCTGGCTGGGACTGGTCAGCTATCTTATTTCTATATGATGTTTTCTATCATTCTCCCTCCATGTTCCCTCAGCCTTTGTCAAACATTGATCTGCTTTCTAGTGTCAAAGATGCATTTTATCTTCTAGAATTTCATATAAGTGGAATAATACAGTTTGTACCCTTTTATGTCTGCACTTTCAACAGCAGTACCATGGTTTTAAAATTCATTATTCCTGTTGGAGGTATCAGTAGGCTACTGATTATTGTTCGGTGTTCTATTATATGGATACATCACAGTTTGTTTGTCCATTCCCTGTTGTTCACATTTCGTCTGTTTCTAGTTTTCAATTATTTTGAATAAAGCTACTATAAATATTAGGACCTAAAAAAAAAAGAAAGAAAAGAGTCATTAGAGAATCTCGCTGTGGCCACAGTTTTTCCTGAAATAACAATATGTCATTGCAGTTGAATGTCTGTGTTTTCCCAAAATTCGTACTATCTGAAACACCAAAGAAAGCTGTGAGAGAGAGAATGTTCTGCCTAATTTCATGACACACTCTTGCAACACACTTGCCTGAGCATATTTGCAAAACAGAAATTTCAATATTACATTGAAATGAGTCAGCCTTTCTCCCTGCCTGGATAACAACCTCTCCCCAGGTAGAAAGCACCTTGTGTTACTCACTCTTCAACTCGTGCCATAGAGCTTGGCCCACAAACCAAGCACATTTCCTGAATAGAACACTAAATCTAAAGGTGTAGACAGAGCTACACTTTTCCCAGAGGTCCTTATTCTAGAGTAATTTAGTAATCTTAAAATTTCTACACTGGGGAACAACTATGTGATCAGAAAGAATTTTATGAGTTTGCATGAACATGATTTAGGTTCAGCAGAGCTAAATTTGTAAGCTAGTTTTGAAACATATGTTTTCTTTTTGATATGGAAAATTTGTGCAGAGAGCTCGTTTTAAAGACTGGAGCACCTTGGCATGTGATTATGACTCATATGTGTGATCAAGCATGTAAAATAATGCTTTGGCTAATTTGATAGCAGAAGAGATATTTTTCTTGGTGATTATTGTGCTCTATCTTCATCCCTGTTTAAGGAACTGATTCTGACATCCACCAAAAAAAAAAAAAAAGGAGTGTTCATATTTAATATCATGAATATAGTTTTGTGATATTTACCATATCTGGACTACAGATTATTTTTTAATATTTAATGGTTAATATGTGTAGAATCAGTGAGGTAACTGGTGATAGACATTTAGCTGTTTGATTTTTATGAAAAAGTTAAAAGGTTAATTATAGCTATGCCCATAATATGAAGCAATGGGGCTCTTCTTCATGGAATCTTATTCAGAGACAAAAAAAATTAGTTAAGTTGCATTTGCAAAAATATTTATTTTCCAAGTAGATGTCACTCAATATAGATCAATTAAGAAATATAGAAACTCCCATTGTTATTATGTCTCACTGGGATACAGAATAAATTAATAATGTCATTGAGAAAATATAATTCTCCAAGTAATTTTCAATAGTTGAATGTTTTTTTTTATTAGTTTTTTTTTATTATTTTTTGAACAACCTTACACGATTTTAACAAAATAATATAAAATGTGTAAAAAATGTGTAAATATTCTGGATATTGCAATTATCTCCAGGAGTGCCCCCCCAATTACCCTCCCTTATCCCTCCCTTCCCTTTCCCTTTATAACTCTAAAAAAAGATATTAGATTATAAAGCATTACATCTTATCTGGATTTAACTCATGTTACTAGACCAACTTTCTCATTGTCCAGGGTCTA
The DNA here is from genome assembly GCA_004027875.1 of Aplodontia rufa. NCBI lineage: Eukaryota > Metazoa > Chordata > Mammalia > Rodentia > Aplodontiidae > Aplodontia > Aplodontia rufa. Next base: position 16 of record PVKS010013287.1, on the reverse strand, counting down.
GTCCCCACCTCCACAG
>PVKS010013286.1:0-51254 GCA_004027875.1 Aplodontia rufa | reverse complement strand
CGCCAGGTAAACCGGCGCGCCGGCGCCCACCCGCTCGGCGTAGTGGCCCTTCCGCAGCAGCCGATGTACTCTGCCCACAGGAAACTGGAGACCCGCGCGCGAAGAGCGCGACTTGGCCTTGGCGCGGGCCTTGCCGCCAGTCTTGCCACGGCCGGACATACTGCGCGAGGTAGAACAGAGAAGAACAGCGCCTACCGAAGACCCTCCAACTGCCGCCCGCCGCAGTCCAACTGCTCCCTCGCGCGCCGCAGGGTCGCCCTTATAAGCCCCTAGGGCACACCCCCGCATCCTTCTGATTGGGTCTTATCGCTAGTATCCGCCTTCGGTTGGTTGAGGTTAACCCTTCCGTGACGTGCCCCGGCTGAGACAGCGAGCCCGGCGATTGGTCGAATTTGAAAACCTTTTGCCCGGGGAAAAAGACGACGAAGAGCAAGTATCACACAGACTGCCTACCACCTCCAGCTGTGGCCAATCCGTGTAAAGCGCGGGAGATTTAAACCCTACACCCGGCGATCAGAACCGGAAGACTCAAAGGGTGGTAGATGAATATACCTGGATAGTCTCTGGGAAAACCGTGCGGGTATGATTCTTTTTTTTTTTTTTTGAAAGAGGGGACAGTGAGAGAAAGAGAGAGAAGCAATTTTTATTTAGTTTTTCGTGTAACTTTCATTCTTCGGACACTTCGTTGTGTACGGTGGTGCTGGGGTTCGAACTCACGTACTCACGTACTCGCGTACTCGCACATGCCAGGCAAGCACCATAACTGTGGAGCCACCGCTCCAGCCCGGGCCTATGATTTTTAAAGGAGTCAACACTACAACTGTCACTGTCTCACCTTCCAGGTCTGTTCACTCCCTATTCTCTCTTATGTGGGGGAAGGAAGAGTATAAAAGGAAAGACCTGAAAATTCCATGCTATGCCATATCAGATCCTGTGACACTCCATGTCACCTGAAATGGTTTTTGTTTTGTTTTGTTTTTTGGTACTGGGGATTGAATTGAGGAACCCTTAACCACGAAACCACATCCTTAACCCTTTTTATTTTAAGATGGAGTCTAAGTTGCTTAGGGCCTCACTAAGTTGCTAAGGCTGGCTTTGAACTTGTGATCCTCCTGCCTTAGCCTCCTAAGTCACTGGGAGTCACTTTGATGATAAGTATGCGTGCCACACCTGGCAAATGTCAGTATTTCAATATTCAATATGTTCTGTTTAGACTAAGTTCTGTTCACTTCTTGCTAGAAAGGGTCAGAAATACAGGCATCCTCTTGGAAGAGGTACCCCCATCAACACTTCCAATCTCTCCTAATCTGCCCACAGAGGAAATATACCTACAAGGAACAACAAAAAGAAAAAGGTAACACTTTATTGTCACCATTGAGAGCATCTGCCCCCATCTTACTAATCAGAACACTTAATTTAAAGTCTGCCAAGTCCCCTTCAAGTCTGTGTCCCCAGCCCTAATTCAGGTTCTATCTCGAGGCCCAGCATACTCCTTGAGTCAGGACTCTGAATGTTGAGTTGTGGATATCTGCATAAGAGCTGCTGCATCCCATGTCAGGAGGCTGCAAAGATCAGATGGAAAGGGAAAGTGGCAAGATGAAGAAAGCCATAGTCAAAGTCCAGTTAATATTATGAGATCAAGAAAGGCCCAGAATGTCAATCATAACCAGCAAGGGGAAATGTGACAACAAAATCTGGAGGATGGTGAAGAGTGGGAGAGGTCAGGGCTTGGAGGCAGTCTTGGACATGAGGTTGGCCTGGTCAGGACCATGAGAACGTGAAATAGTAAAGGTCAGTCTTCAGGGAACTCAGACATCGTAGAAAAGTCGAACAAGCTGGTATCGAATGGAGAAAGTGACAGCACTGCCCAGGATCTGCAAGGAGAAATGGAGTGGAATAAGAACCACAGCGAACAAGAGACAAAGAGGCATAAACCCTACCCTCAGCCTCACCTGCAGCAGTAGCAGGAGCAATGTGAGGTTTCTCTCATGTATGGGCCCAAAGATTTTAAGTAGTAAGTTGATAAGGGTCATGTTGTTACATTCCATAAAGGCACCTTCCTCATTCTCACTCTGGCGTACTGTCACTAGCCGGAGTCTTTCTGCTACCTGGAGGGACCAGAGGTGGAGAGAACGTCAGCTAATACTTATGTTTCAGGAATGAGTATCTGCTTAATGTTGCCAACCTCCCCTTGATCTGACGTAGGCCTAGGATTCCCATTTCCTGAATTCAGGACGGTGGCCTGGGGCCTTACCTCCTTGTTACCTTGTTACCTTTAAAATAAAGGTGCCCAAGAAAGAGAGGCTCTTGGTCTTGAACTTGGAATAGCTCATCTCCAGTTTGCCTGTCTGGGTATTGAGTCTGTAGGGGGGGAAGACAGAGTCATGTGACTGGGCCTCTAGTCAAAAAACTCTCTCCTCCCTGTGGTTAATAACTAGGAAAAGCACTGAATATGGAATCAAACAACTTGAGATTTATTTCTAGCTCTGCTATGTGATTTCTATGTGGTCAGGACTGCTATAAGCATTAAAGAAATGATGTAAGTAAATGTGCATTGTAAATTATAAAGAAAGGCCTACCTACATGGAAAGAGTTAGCTCTTCTTTGGGGCCTACTTCCTTTGCACAGCAAATGTATAGCCTGGCTTTACATATCCCAAGTGGAAGGCTATGATGTATCCCTTTCAAGCCCCGAAGTGGCTACCTGGGTATACGATGACGAGGGCAGGGGATGATATGCAGGAGCTGAGGCAGTGAGTAGAGGAAGTTGAACACCTGTGGCATGAAGAAGAGTAGCATGGTCTTGCTGAAGTGTCCCAAGATGCCCACCACGGCAAAGGTCATCCCAGCAAAGTAACAGAAGGTATCTCCCACAAACACCCGTGATGGGTACCTGTTTGGGAGAGAGGATCTGAGCCAAAGGCAAGAGACATTACCAATCCTCTCTCCCACATCACACACTCTGGGCACTGAGGTAGCCCTAATTCTAGTACTGAGAGGACACAGTAGCTGTTGCAGCAACTCTGCAGAATCTAAGGCCCTAATTCATCTATTCCTGGGGGCTCTACAGCATACATCCCTAACTACTGGTTAGTAGAGAGCAATTTCAGAATACTACCAGGCTAGGGGTATAGCTCGGTGTTAAAGTACTTGCCTGGCATGTGCCAAGGCCATGGGTTTCCTAGCACCACAGGGGAGAAAATGACAGAATGCTATCAACTGAAGACCCAGAAAACACTCAGTGAAGGTATACATAGATTTAGCCTCTGCATCTAAGAATTGGGTTATGAACAGAACCATCTTTGTCAGGTGTTCAAATAGTTGTCTCCCTTATCCATCAGCTAACTTACCAGTTATGGTAGAATAATCCCAAGGTGGTGAAAAAAAAGGGCATCATGAAGTAGAGAGAAAATACATGATCATCTCGATAATCACCTTTGGAGACAAAGGAAAAGGAAAAGTTAATACCTCCATTCCCTATGTGCCCTGGGCCTATTTTTGTTGGTATTTAAGTTCTGTTCCCAGCTATATTATTCACCTCACCCAAGTCTTTTTTTTTTTTCCCAAAGAGAGAGGGACAGTGAGAGAGAGAGAGAGACAGAGAGAGACAGAGAGAATCACTTTTTATTTAGTTTTTCATGTGGCTTTTGTTGCTTTGAGATTTAGTTGTGTAGATGGTGCTGGGCTTTGAACCTGCGTCCTGCGCATGCCAGGCAAGCACTGCAACCACCAAGCTGCCGCTCCAGCCCCTCACCCAAGTCATTTGTAAGAACCCACTACCCCTTTTATGTCAATCAGGCAATTTCCCACATTCCACCATTTTTATGAAGTCTTCAAAAATGGGTTAATGTCTTAAATTTGGTTTAGACATTCTGACTTCAGTTTGAATACCAGCTTTACTTCCTAGCTGTGTGACTTTAACTGTGACATATTTAACTTCTGTTTCCTCATCTGTAAAACAGAGCTGACAATCACAACTGTCACATAGAGCTGTTACAAGGTTTAAATGAGATAGTGTTTTAAAAGTACTTAGCTGTAATAGCTCTTATTGAGGTCCACCTGTCAAAGACCACCAGAAACCCACTAATAGTCAAAGTTGGGTTTACTGACTTATAACAGGGGGACTTTGGGGCTGGAGCGGTGGCTCGGGGGTTGCAGCGCTTGCCTGGCATGCACAAGTATGCGAGTTCAAGCCCCAGCACCATGTATACAACAAAGTCTTGGAGCAAGAAAGCCATGTGAAAAACTAAATAAAACATTATTTCTGTCTTTCTCTCTCTCACTGTCCCTCTCTTTAAAACAAAAAAAAGGGGGGTTGGAATTTGGAGACTACACACAAAGAGGAATCACAGAATATTTCAGTCTAGGAAGGTATTGGGGGGTGCTTTTTATAGGATCATTTTAGGTAATTCTGGGGAGAGTGCAAGGAAATAGAGTTGTGCTTTGGGCTGAATGCTACAATTCCACAATTGAGCATCCTAATTTTTCTAAGAAAGGTTGTGGGGGAGAAAGGAGGAGGAACTGTTGTTAGTACAAAAAAGCCAGAGTCTCTCCTGTCCCTTGGTCTTTTTTTTTTTTAGGGCTGAGGACCGAACTTGGGGCCTTGCGCATGCTAGGCAAGCACTCTGCCAATGAGCTAAATCCTCAACCCCATTCTTGGTCATTTTTGTGAGAAACCCCAGTGTTCTTGTGGTTTTGTCTGTGATCAGATATGACTGTGGAGGGAAAGAGTTTGGTTTTGGCTGTGTTCCATCATGGTATATATTTTATAAGTTGCCTTTTTTTTTTTTTTTTAAAGAGATAAAGAGAGAAGGACAGTGATAGAGAGACAGGGAGAATCAATTTTTATTGAGTTTTTCACATGGCTTTCGTTGCTCTGACACTTAGTTGTGTACATAGGTCCTGGAGTTTGAACCCGTGTACTTGCACATGTTGGGCAAGCACCATAACCATTGAGCTACCACTCCAGCCCCGAGAGTGATATTCTTGATGCTGGGGTCTATGACACTGTTTCTGTACAATAGCAGAACATGGTCTAGCTATTCATGCCACTCCAGCTATAAATGACAGAGCTACAACTTTTCTTTCTCATGTTTAATAACTTTCTATTGTTATTTACAATGCAAATAGCCTCCCTTATCCCCCCCTTTTTTTTTTTGAGAGGGAGAGGGAGAGAGTGAGAGAGAGAGAATCAATTTTATTTATTTTTCATCTGCTTTTTGTTTTTCCCACTCTTAGTGGTGTACATGGCATTGGGGTTCAAATTTGGGTCTGTCTGCATGCCAGGCAAGTGCTCTAACCACTGAAGTGCTCCAGCCCCCTCCCTTATCTTTTATAATTACTTACATGTTGTCTTTTCCCACCTTAATTCCCCAAAGCCGTATGTAAGACAATTCCCTTAATACTCAGATTTCTCTCTCTCCCTCCCAATCCCACCTACCTTCCAGCTCCACCAGGTTGAAGACAATGATGGAAGCAGAGATAACTAGAGACTGGCCAGCCTCTAGGCCATTAATCCCTGCTAGGATATTGATGGCATTTGTACAGAAGACTGCCAGCAGCCCCATGTAGACATAGTACAGGATTCCTAGAGGGAGACATAGTATGAAATGAAGTAGTGTGACCTAGGGAGGGAGGATTTAGGGTATTCTTTAAGAAAATTGGTGAAAACAGCACAGGATGAAGAGCCACCAGGAAGAATACGAGCAGACACAGGGACGGAGCAACACCTAGAGGAGAATGTGGAGCACCAGGAAGTGGGCTCTGTTGGATATCTCACAGGGGTGACATAAAATAGATGCCACAGGGGCCGTAGTGACAGAGCTACTCACCTAAGTCCAGATGCAGGCCAAGAATTGGGCGGAAGGGCTTGGGTACCACAATGGTCGTGTTGCCAAAGTTGGTGAAATAGACCATGAGGAGAGGTAGTGAGGCAGCTGTGGGCAGCAGTAGCTTATGGCGCCAGCGCAGGTTCAGTACATCATCAGCAAAGCCCAAGAAAATCATGCAGCAGATGGCGAGGAGGGCACCTATCAGGGCCGCAAACTGGGGGAGGCTCGGGCAGGTTATGATTCAATACCACTCCCAATCCTCCTTTCAAGAATTCCTGTCTTCAGTTGTTCCTCAGTCTCTTCCCCAAGTTCAAATAACCCCAATTCTTTCACCTCCCAAGCCCCAGCCAAAGACCCCCACTAACCCACTTACTTCATGATGGGGAAATGCCTTACATTGCTCCTTCACAAAGCAATTCAGGAAGGGGAAAGGAATGAAGCAGAAGAGAATGATAAGGAAAACAGCACCGCTGATCACTCCCTGGGACTCTGGGCTGTGGCCCAGCAGCAAGAGGGTAAGGGGAGGGGGAGGAGAGAAAAGGGGGCGTGGTCATTCACTAGTGCAGACGTTACAGAAACCCATAGGGATCTACTTTCCAGTTCTTTGGGGGGGGGGGGGTGTGAAGAGGGCACCGATGCTGGAGTTCTGATACACCCAAGGGTCTCCCATCCGTCCTTCCCCCATGCTAACCAGTTCTATCACCTGAGTCCCAGGCTGCCAGGGTCAGCTCTCGGTCGCGCGCACAGTAAAGCACCTAAGTCCTCTTCCCGGCCTCCCCACCTCTGATCCCCTGCCCGGGGCACGGTGTGCCGCCTCTTACATCTGCTGCCGAGTGGATTTGTTGAGATCCTGGCCACAGAGGCGCGCGGCGATAAAGTGGCCATGGAAGGCCGGGATGAGGGTGAGTGTGGCCACAAATCCCAAGAGCGAGCCGATCAAATTCACTAGCAGCGGCACGGGCAAGTCCGGAAAGGCCCACATGTTGACCGGTCAGGGGCTCCGCTCCGCCGCCTACTCAGCTAACTGGCAAGCTGGGCAGCAGCCCTGAGGCCTCAGCATAAGGAGTGGCCACTTCCTACGAACAGAGTCTTCTCAGACCAGCGAGTGCAAAACCCAATAACTCCGATTTGTCCCACCCTCGGGCTCCCCAGAGGCTCTGTAAAGCAACCGCGGCTCTGCTCAGCTGCACCACCCTATCCAGTTTCCGCCCGGATCTTGACTGCAAAGAACTATCACCGCGGAAGGCAGTGCCGCCATTTTTAATACGGGCAATAGCGAGGAAACAGAAGTGTTAATTTAAACCACGCTTTTGTTCGAGAGTAGAGCCATGAAAAGAGTATCGTAGAAACAATTAAAGAAAGACAAGCAAGAGCGGATACTCCTCTAATTCTATATTAAAGATGTACAGCCCAGAGCGGAAATGGCCCTTGCCCGGTTCCAAGATGAACGCCTCCTGTACCACGTGTTCGACACTACTCGCGCTCTTTCCACGTCAGTTTCAGCTCGGTCGCCCCCACGGGTCACGTTTAAAGGGCCAGTACCCAGTGCTTAATCTGGGATTCCTTGGAGACTGGAAGATGGCTACTGGAAGCCTGAGGGTGGGCAGTGGGGTCCTGGGTGTGGAACCGCCCCTCCTCCTTATAGGAAACCTGTTGTCTACGTCGTCAGAAGTCACGGTGAATACAACTCGGTTTCCAGAAACACAGCTGCAATTTAGAAGGATAATGTAAATTCTAAAGCATGCACTTTTGAAAGGCCCCTCCCACTCTGTACTTTCTCTCAACTTCCCACCCACCTTCTGCCCCCACTGTAACAGTTCGTTGCCGGGCAACCTGGCGCAGCACCTCACCCCTGAAGGAACCAGAGTGCCTTTAGGTCCTGAATTTAACTCGGGACTTTAACTTGCTCTTGGATCACTGCATTGTGCCAAGCTCCGAAAGAAGGAGATGGAGGCCAAGTTATTGGGGAAAAGCTAGGGAGGCAGGAGAACCAGTCCTACCCCGGGTGTCTGTGAGCCTCCCCATCTCCTAGTCGGGTTTCTTCATATTGCTGTGCTTTTTATTTTGACATCTGTTCCCTTGCAAGTAACAGTGCATTTCCTTTCTGTCTCTCTCTTCTCTATGTCTCCCCCCTCCCTCCTCTCTCTCTCTCTCTCTCTCACACACACACACACACACACACACACACACACACACACACCTCCCAAGCAAATTATTTCCATTCTTCAAAGAGGAAGTCACCACCTGGGAGTTAAAGAGATGATTCAAATAGTCTGGCACTTTGTCCATCCTTTCTTTCCAATATGATGCACTCCAATTGTCAGGGTAGGGTTGACTCTTTTTAGGACAAAAATACTTTCCTTTCCCTTTTTTTTTTTTTTTTTAAGAGAGAGGGACAGTGAGAGAGACAGAGAAAGAGAGGAACAACTTTATTGAGTTTTCCACATGGCCTTAGTTGCTCCAACACTCAGTTGGGTACGTGGTGCTGGGGTTTGAACCTGGGTCCTCGTGTTGCCAAGCAAGCGCTGAAACCACTGAGCCACCACTCCAGCCCCTTTCCTTTCCCTTAATATCAGTTATAAACTATCTCTTCTACTTGAAGGCAGCTATCATTAACAGCAACAAAAAATATAAAATACATAAATATATGCATATATACAATCTCACTAATTTACTGGGTGGTAGTCCATCAAATTTTATTTTTCTGTGTGCGTGTGTGTGTGTGTGTGTGCATGTGTGTGCAAGCAAACTCTCTGGTGTTTTCCACAGGGTGTCCCCATGGGGCTAAGGACACAAGGATAGCTGTCTACAAAGCATCATCACACAAGAGTCAGTATCTAGAAGAATGATCAGAGGATAATTGGTGCATTTGGAGAGTGCAACAAGTTGTGACCAGAGAAAGTGAAAGGACCTTGAGGAAGAGTTTTAGATTTCAGTAAGTGGTAAGAAAGGAAAACCTTTTCTTCCAAATGGGGAGACTGAGAGTGAGAAGCCAGGAGCAGGTGGAAAGGAGGAGCTTGTGGGCTCCCCAGAGGAGGCATCTCTCAGTTATCTTGTTGATCAGGAGCAGGCTGAGTGAGACTCCCTAGAGGTCTGAGGGATCTGAATCTTTTTTTTTTTTATTAGAAGGCCAATCGTCATAAATTTTCCTTCCTGCCTGGTGTAAGCCCTAAAATCTCTTTGTTCTTTCTTCTCCAGAGATCATCAGCCCATCCATCTCTATCCAAGAAGGTAGGAGGGCATATTCAAAGATAAGACACTAAAGATCATCATCCACATATACACATTACCATCAGAAAGTGGTTACCTAGATACTTGTCATATAATCTGAATAATTTTGTCCCCAGGCTGGTAAATGCCCAGGCTAATCAGAGAGAGAAACACATGACCCACTTGAAAATTTGTGCCTTTTCTAGTAAAACTTTAAAGCATTAGCCTGAATGCTGAAAAGCGGTCGCTTGGACACACAGTTCATCTGAGTTGTTACTGGTCCTGGGCAGAGCAAGTAATGTCTATGATGTACATCTCCTTCTAAGCAACCCTGAACACTTCTAGGAAGCAAAGCCAATCCACTCTTCTTTCTTTTGTTATTGTTGTTGTTGTTACTGTGGATTGAGCTCAGAGGCACTGCCATCGAGCTACCTCCCCAGTCCATTTTACTTTATTGGTACCAGGGATTGAATCCAGGGGCACTTAACTTATTTTGAGACAGGGTCTTGAAAAATTGCTTAGGGCCTCATTAAATTGCTGAGACTGGCTTTGAACTTGCAATTCTACTGCCTAATCTGAGTTGCTGGGATTATAGATTTTCCCCATTGGCCCATTTCAATCTACTATTAAATTTATTTCCACACTAAACCTGTCCTGAAAATATTTCGTAGTACCTAAAAAGACCATGAGGGGCTGGAGCTCCAACTCAGTGGTTGGAGCACATGCCAGGCAAGCACATGCCAGGCAAGGACCCAGGTTCGAACCCCAGCACCACATGCCACATATACAACTAAGCGTTGGAGAAATGAAGGCCAGATGAAAAAATAAATGAAATTGATTCTCTCTTAAAAACAAACAAACAAAAAAACCATGAGACTGCTCTTGGTAGTCCAGGACTGTGATACTTGCAGGACCCTAGCTCTGTTGCTGAGTTGTTCCCCTCTCTCCCCGGCATACCAGGAATTGAATGGAAGGACGCTCCAACACTGACCTACATCCTTAGCCCTTCTTAATTTTTTATTTTGAAATAGAGTCTCACTAAGTTGTTCAGGCTCACATTGAACTTGTGATCCTCCTGCTTTAGCCTCCTGAGTAGCTGGTAGTACAGGCATGTGCCACTGCATCTGGCACTGAGTCTTACAATTCCTTGTCTTCTTACCTCTAACCTATCAGTCTAGCTAGCAAAAGTCCTTAGCTGAATACAAGCCCTAGGATCTCCCATTCCATTTGAAAGATGAAAACAATACAGAAATTCCAGTGTTTACAGGTATAGTGCAATATTTTCTGTTAAACTTCTTAAAGTTACAAGCAATTTGCAAATCCCTACTTATGTACATAGGAAACTTTTTTTTTAAGAGAGAAGGACAGAGAGAGAGAGAGAGAGAAAGAGAGAGAGAGAATCAATTGTTATTGAGTTTTTCACATAGCTTTTGTTACTCTGACACTTAGTTGTGTACATGGGTGCTGGGGTTTGAACCCGTGTACTCAGGCATGCCAAGCCACTGCTCCAGCCCCCATAGGAAACTCTTACGTACAATGGGGAACACAAAGTGATACAAATGCAGTTGCTTCCCCCAAGGAGTACTTTGGCATATTTAAAGTACCCTGATTGAATATGTGGAAAGAGAGATGAGTTCCCACTCTGAGGCAATTTCCTAATGAATAGGAAAAAAAAAGATATAAACAACCAGCTAGACGAGAATGCAAAATGAAGTGAATGCTGAAGATCTAAATAATATGTGGAAGGAAGATTGGAGCTCTAACTAAGGAGATTCATTTAATTTTTTTTAAAGGAGATTCACTTAAGACTGATTTTTTTTTTTTTTAACCGAGAGGGATGGGCTGGAGCAGTGGCTCGGTGGTTACAGCATTTGCCTGGCATGTGCAAGTACTCGGGTTCAAACTCTAGCACCATGGACACAACAAACTGAGCAATGAAAGCCACCTGAAAAACTAACTACAGCTGATTCTGTCTTTATCTCTCTCTCTCTCTCTCTCTTGTTTTTTCTTAAAAAAAGAGAGGGACAGAGAGCATTACTTTTATGTAGTTTTTCATGTAGCCTTCCTTGCTCTGACACTTCGTTGTGCACATAGTGCTGCGGTTCAAACCTGCATCCTTGCACATGCCAGGCAAACACCTTACCCACTCCAGCTCTGTTAAACTGAATTCTGAACCATATCTGGCAGCATAGGACCTAGTGCCTAGTGGAGGAGTTGAGGAAATAAATCCAAGAACTCAGAGGATTGAAATCTTTGGGAGGTTCAAAGTTTCCTAAAGAAGGATTCTGGTGGGAGAGGGTCTTTTTTTGTTTTTAGGGCTGAGGACTGAACTTAGGGCCTTGTGCATGCCAGGCAAGTGCTCTGCCTCTGAGCTAAATCCCCAACTCCGGGAGAGGGTCTTTAAAGTGAAGCCTTATATGTGGACAACTTCCTGGTGATCCTTTCCAACCCTTGCTGTTCTACTCACCCAACTCCTGGGTTCTGGCCCTGAGCTTCTCTTCCCTTGATTTCATGTTTTCCTTTCCCCTGATATTAGAAATTTGAGACTCTAGGAATCCCTACTGTTTTTGGACTATGGTGACACTGTGTGACCAGGGCCACAGCAAGTTACCTCTTCCCATGACTCCTTATAGTGAAACCTAAGCATACCTCAGGTTACCTCTCCACCTCCTCTGGCTCATACAACCCTGCAGGTCCTTCCTAGCCTTGCAACCCATGCTGCAGAAGGCTTTTTTTTTTTTCATGTGCTCATTCCTTAGACAACCAAATGAATTTGGAAGATATTTAACACCTTTCCCTCCAACTTCTCTCTGAAATGTCAGAGCCTTCCCTTATGTGTGAAAAAGGGGCTCTTGGGGGCATAGGAATATCTTTGAATTCTTCTGTGGGTTTTTCCTTCCCCTGTCCTCAGAAAGAAAGACAAGACCCAGACCTATAGGATGGAATACACTCCCTTATTCTAGGAAAAGGGTAGATCCTGGGACCAGGAATATGGACAGTATATATGTACAACACCATTTTGGGGGAAACTTGACATATTTGGTTTTTATTTTTATTTTGGGGGGGGGTGTTTTTGAAGGTCTCACCATTGTGTTGTCCTGGAATTCCTACTTGATATCCACCTCCTGGGTTGAAATGCTGCTGCCACTCAGCCTCCAGAGTAACTAGGATTATAGGCCCGTACAACAGCACTGGTGGGATATCACCCACATATTTGGATGGCAGGGTCTTTTGGCCAAATCTATTGATAGTCCAGTGCTACATTGCCAGCTCCCTGCTCATTACCGCCCTCTCTACATGTGCTCCATAGGCAAGACCTGTTACTATGGAAATACATTATTTTTAAAAACAGACGCATCCCGGTGCTCAGGAAATATCTCCAGAACAAACCCACACGAGGAGTGAGGAGGTTAAATAGGGGATGTTTCTAGGTCCTAGCTCCAAGGGGAAAAAGGTTGATGGTGGTGGAGGGAATTCAAGGTTCCATGTTCTATTCTCAACCTCTACCAGTTTCAGGTCCCGCTTTCTGTATGTCCTATCGTTTGAAGCCCTGCCAGGGACTTCCGTCTGAGAGGGCTGCACTGCACCGCCTTACCCTGCCTAGCTTCAGCCAGGGAGTGGGAACGTAGAAGTTCCTGATGTTGGGAGAAGGTGGCGGTGATTTCTACAGGGGTCACCGACTTCTCAACCTCACAGGCATCCAACCTGTGGAAATCTAAGATGCGTAGAGGAAGACCGAGGCGGTGTCTGAAATTGCTCCCGCTTTGAGCTGGGGTGAAGGGGCGCGGCCGAACTGCGGGATGGGGCGGGGCAGTCAAAGAACCCGCCTATTTTTCAACCCCGGGATCCTGTTTGCTCGCTGCTCATCCTCCCGCCCTCCTCTAGCTCCAAGCGCCAGGCTGGACCGGCCCCACCCCGCGCGGGGTGCGGCTCCTTTAAGGGCGGGTGGGGGCGGGGCGCCGGCGGTGTTGTCAGTGTCAGCTCTGCGCACGCAGCTTTCCCGGAGCCGGTGCCGGTCCGCGAGCCCCAGAGTCTCCGCAGATCAGTCCCCGCCCGAGTCCGGCCGGGCCCGCGCGGTGGGAGGAGTCGGGCGCTAGCTACTAGCTTGGGTCGGACCGCTGAACGACGCGACGGGGGACCCCAACCACGGAGACAGAGTCCCTGCGTCGCGACCCCTGAGGACCTTTGCTCGATCTGCGGCACCCACTAGTCCCGGGCACTCTGCTCAGGAGAGCTCCCGTGCCCGCGCGCCCAGCCCCGGGGGAGCCCGCCCCCGCCCCGCGGCCCGCCCGGGCCATGCTCCCCCGGGGCAGCGGCTGAGCCGGAGCCCGGACCAGGACCCAAGCCCGCGCAGAGCATGGATCCGGGCTGGGGGCAGCAGGACGTGGGCTGGGCGGCCCTGCTTTTCCTCTTCGCCGCCTCGCTGCTCACGGTGTTCGGCTGGCTGCTGCAGTATGCCAGGGGTTTGTGGCTGGGGCGGGCCCGGAGGGACCGGGGCCAGGGCCCGGGAACCGCCTTAGCCGCGGAGCACAGAGGTTCCCTGCGGGAGCTGGGCGTGTGGCGCTCGCTGCTGCGGCTGCGGGCGACTCGAGCCGGCGCCCCGGAGGAGCCAGGAGTCCGGGGCCTCCTGGCGTCGCTCTTTGCCTTCAAGTCTTTCCGGGAGAACTGGCAGCGGGCTTGGGTGCGAGCGCTGAACGAGCAGGCCTGCAGGGACGGGGTGAGTTGGAAGGATCCCCTATGTGGTTCCTTTAGCTTTTCCTTCCGTGGAGAAGGGCTGGTTATACTAGGAGGGCGAGATAGGGATGGGGGATCAACTGATGAACACCATGGCTTGTCTTCCCTCCCATATCAAAGGGTGGCAGGTGAGGCTGGGGGTTGTAAAAATCCATTTATGTCCCAAATCTATTTTTGTAAGCAAGGTACAGTCTGGCTCCAAACCGATGCACAAGTTACTGTTCTCATAGCAACGTTAATCTCTGTGCCTGAGGGCACTTCCGCCTAGCCTGAGTGCTGGTTGGGCAAAGGAAGACAGGTGCACCTGCAGAAGGAATTTGCCTGGTCCTTATGCCACCACACCCAGTTAACATATCATGCCCCAAATCCCTGATGTGGCCAGGCACATTCCCAAGGAGCCTGAATTGTCCCCCTACCCATCAGTAATTTCATATCCTTTTCTTCCATGCTGGTCTGCAGTGTATTTGTTGAGGGGGAAAATATCCAGGCAAAGAGCAGATTGACAGTTCTGGTCCTTTCCAATAAATGAACATAGAGTTGCTCCTTGAGGGTCAGTCACTAATCAGCTCAGCCTACTTCCTCCTATTGTACCATGGACAGCTGGCCTCCCAGGAAGTGAGGCAGGAAGCATGATCATAAGACCAAGGTTGGGTGGAAGTCAGAGGTCTCCCTCTTCTGGGCCCACTCCCATCCTGGCCCAGAAACCTCTCCTTGCCTTCAGCCTATCATCAGCTTGCTCAGAGGGTTCTCTATATCCAGACAGGAGTCTAGAGAATTTACCCCAGCTCCCCAAATGCCTGGAAACAGAAGTGACCACAAGTTGCTGTTTCTTCTTCCTAGCTGGTCAGCTGAAAGCCTGATGACATCTGTCAGTTTATACCTTGAACCCACCCTTCCTGTACCTTGTCCCTGGGTCAGAAGCAACTCCCTGGGACAGCTGACTCAGCTGGACATTGGCTCCCTTGCAAGGGGCGGGGAGATTGAGGTTCCACGCATCCACCTCCGGGTCTCCTTTGGCCTGGCCTTTGAAGATGATAGCTATCAGAGCAGAAAAGGACTTCCCCTGGTTTGCCAGGCATGTGAACCCTATGGATTTGTTTCTTCCATCTCAAGACTCAGTGAAGAGTTGATGGCCCATTCTGCTTCTTGCTCTGCTCTTCCCATCCTGCTCTCCACTGCTGTTGACAAAATTAGGGAACAGCTCTCTCAAGATTTAAGCTAAGCAGCTTTCTGCTTGCTAATACCGTTGTGATATCTGCCTTGAGGAATTAGCCAGAACCTTGTACACCTGAGCCTTCTGAACTTGCTTCTCTTCCAAGTACCTCTGGTGAAGTTTCCCAAGGCCATGCTGAGCCTTCTTCATCTCTGAGAGCATAAGCAGTCATACTCCTAAGCTTTCACATCCTATTTATCTGGAAGAAAGGCCTAGCTTCATTTCTCCAGCTCTTATCTTGCAATAAGTGACCCTACTGTTTTTACTCATAGTTCAGCTCTGTCCCTCTGTCCAGCTATTATATGATATAGTTGACAACCAATACCTTAAATTTCCCCCCTATATACACCTTTCTTCAGAGCTAAGGTGTGGGAGAGGAAGGAGGTTCCTGGTGTTCTGGGAGGGATCCAGGAACTTCAGTTTAAGACTATCTAATCTCAGAAGAGGTCTAGCTCTGCAGTTCACACTAGCGCCTAGCAGCTACAGTCCCCTGGAAAGGTGGGGCTTGAGGGGAATACCTCCTGTCCCAAAGCTCTGAGCCAAGGAGGGGCTGGAAGCCAACCTGCAGCTGAGGTATCCGCAGTGCCAGAGCCCAGCCAGCAACTAAGAAGGCCAGCATGTGGGGGGTAGCTCCAGAGAATTGATCTTATGCCCGCATTACTCCCTCAGAGCTCCATCCAAATCGCCTTTGAGGAGGTGCCCCAACTCTCACCCAGAACCAGCATTAGTCATGTGACCTGCGTTGACCAATCAGAGCGCACCATGGTAAGGGATGGGCAATGCCCTTTGGGACTGAGCAGGGCTGACCGCAAGGGTTCCCTTTGGTCTGAGGCTTTTGAACCTGGAGTCTCACCTTCACGAGGTTTGAGAATCCCACTAGTTGGGGTAAAATGTTATAAGTGTGTATATATCTATTTTTTGGGGAAAAGGAGTCTGGCTTTTGTCTGATTCTTTTAGGGGCTTAGGCTCCAAAAAGGTGAAGCCCCAAAGGAAATGGAAGGGGTCTACTGAATCATCATATTGCAGGGCAGAGCAGCGTGAGCACCCTGCCTCCGTGCCTGACCCTACCTCACCCATCTCAGGTGCTGCGCTGCCAGCTCTTTGCTGAGGAAGTGCGGTTCCCAGTCTCTGTGACCCAGCAGTCTCCTGCTACCGTCTCCATGGAGACCTACCACATCACTCTGACACTGCCACCAACACAGGTGGATAGGAATATGGGGAACTGAGTTGGGTAGGGGGCAGTTCAGTTGGCCCAGAATTTTCTGTTTGCTTCCTCTCTGGGATAGAGTTTGTGAAGGGGGAATCTTGGAGAATTGGAAGTGGGGCAGGTCAACCCAATCCTTTTGTCCCTGTTCCTAGTTGGAAGTCAACCTAGAAGAAATCCCTGGTGAGGGGCTGCTAGTGTCCTGGGCCTTCACTGATCGCCCAGATCTCAGCTTGACGGTGCTTCCCAAACTGCAGGCCAGGGAGGTAAGGAGGGAAGCCTCACAGAGAAGAGGCAAAACAGGGAAGGAGGCAGACAGACACCTTTTCGTTCTTCTCTCTGCAGAGAGGTGAGGAGCAACTAGAGCTCTCAACGATTGAGGAATTGATCAAGGATGCCATAGTCAGCACCCAGCCAGCCATGATGGTCAACCTCAGGGCTTGTTCTGCCCCAGGGGGCCTGGTAAGTAGAAACCCAAAGAAATAGGTTTGTGTGTACCCCATCCTGAGGGCACTATATCAGGATTATTATTCTTTTTACCTCCTTCTGCCTTTAGGTACCCAGTGAGAAGCCACCCATGATGCCCCATGCCCAGCCATCCATCACCAGACCTACCCGGTTATTCCTACGGCAGCTTCGAGCATCTCATCTAGGAAGTGAACTGAGAGGTGAGAGCTAGAAGCAGCAGGGGGACTACCAGGGCCACGTGCACAGGTACTCCCTGCCATCTTTGGTCTGAGTATCTTCTAACTTTGGTTACTCACAGGCAATGAGGAACTGTGCTGTGTAGCTGAGCTTGACAACCCCATGCAACAGAAGTGGACCAAGCCCATGAGGGCTGGTCCTGAGGTGGAATGGACAGAGGACCTGGCGCTGTAAGGAATGATCCTGACCCCACCCTCTGTTACCGTGGGTAGACTGATGAAACCCTTCTAGCCTAGCCCTGGCATGAATCACCTCTGCTTTCAGTAGCTTTTGGTGTGAGCTGCCATCATATGCCTGGCTCAGGCTGAGGTCCTTGGGATAGAGATATGACCAAGATACAGCGCTGCCCCCTCCCAACCCTTGAGTTGATCACAGCTTGAGGCAGTGCTGGATGTACAGAGAAGATAGTATCAGCATGCCAATGAGTTTACATACATGCCAAGGAAGTGTTTAGGTGGGGGAGACTAATTCTCATAGTGGAATAAGGATCAGAGTAGGCTGCTTGGAGAAGGTGGTACACCTTGGAGCAACAGAGAGTGAAAGTATTCTTGGCAGAGAGAATGGCTTGAGCAAATGAAAAAGGGTGGTTTGAGACTGAGTGTGACCGGTGAGACAGGGTAGAGCAGGGCTGGGGCATTTGAAAGCCTGGCTGAGGAGAGTTGTCTTTATTCAGGCCCTGCCCCAATCTCTTGGGAAGAAGGAATTGAAGGGCAGGATAATTTGATTAGAGCATTTATGTACATCTCTCTCTGCCTCTGGCCTGTGATGGATTCAAGAGTGGGTTCAGTGTATTAATCTTCCCCTTCCCTGGTATATCACCTTTTGGCCCACAGGGATCTGGGCCCCCAGAGCCGGGAGTTGACCCTCAAAGTGCTAAGGAGTGGCAGCTGTGGAGACAGTGAGTGTGGGGTAAAAGGGGAACATCTGGGTGGGTGCTGAGTGGGGCCTGGTCATGGGTCTAGCTAATAGTGCCACCCCTGTCCCCAGCTGAGCTCCTGGGCCAGGCCACACTGCCTGTGGGCTCCCCCTCCAGACCACTGTCTCGAAGACAGGTGTGCCCACTCACCCCAGGGCCAGGGAAAGCCCTGGGCCCAGCAGCTACCATGGCAGCAGAGGTGAGAAGCTTGCCCCTGGGGAAAATGGGTGGATAGAGGGGCTTGATGGTCTCTGAGGCCCTGACTCCTTGCCTTCCTTCCCCTTGGCAGCTGCAGTATGAAGAAGGCTCCCCCAGGAACCTGGGTACACCCACTCCCTCCACTCCACGCCCGAGTATAACACCTACCAAGAAGATTGAGTTGGATCGGACCATCATGCCTGATGGCACCATTGTCACCACTGTTACCACTGTCCAGTCCCGGCCCCGTGTAGATGGCAAATTAGGTAAAGAGTAAGAGCCTTGGAGCCCAGCTCTAGCCAGGGGCCATATACGACACACCCATGGCAGAACAGGGAAAGGGGAACCCTGTTTCTTGGCATTCTGCTCTAATCCTGCCACTTCATCCTAATGATCTCTCTCTCAAACTTTTCCTTATATCCATCCATTTCTCCAGCTACTCCTCTCACCCTCCAGTCTTTCTGAACCAAGCAGCCCTTCATACAGTCTCTTGTTCTTCCACCTGCCCACATTCCCCTCTATCTTTTCATGGGTTTCTTTCCTTCCCTGACTCCAGCCCCAACTAACTGTCCCTTCCTCCACTCTCAACCCTCTAACACCCTGTGGGACCCTCTAACAAACCTAGGAGCTTCTGTGGCATTTCTCCCCCAGTGGCCCTCCGTCTCTAGAGGTGCCATGGTAGTTGCTCTAGTTCCACTACATACTCTCCGTATTTTTGTGACATCCCCTCATACTCTTAAGTGGGGCCCCGTGGCATTTTCCCTTATTCCCATGGCTCCTGTAGTACCTTTCTGTCCCCATGGCATCTTCTTAATCACCCTTGTGATTAATCATCCCTTAATCATCCTTGCCTCTGAGTCAAAATCTGCATCTTGAAGATAGTAGGGGGGCCACTCTAAAGCACCTCCCAGCTTACTGACCCTCCCCCACCCACCAGACTCCCCCTCCCGCTCCCCGTCCAAGGTGGAGGTGACTGAGAAGACGACAACAGTGCTGAGTGAGAGCAGTGGCCCCAGCAATGCCTCCCACAGCAGTAGCCGTGAGTGGGGAATGGGCATGTGTGACTGTTGGGCACTGGTCAAAAACCACTTTGGGTGGGGCAGGAGGAATTTGAGTCCAAGAAGATGCCAGGGAAAAGTCAAGTTACCCATCCTCTGGGTCCCCAGCAGGGGAAAGCCACCTTTCCAATGGCTTGGACCCGGTAGCAGAGACAGCAATTCGCCAGCTGACAGAGCCCAGTGGGCGGGCAGCCAAGAAGACACCCACCAAGCGCAGCACTCTCATCATCTCTGGGGTTTCCAAGGTAACAGTGCTCAGGGGGGAAAGGAGCTGGGATAGGGAGAAAGCTCTGATGGGTCATTGCTGCCCATTAAAACTCATCTCTTTTGCCAGGTGCCCATTGCTCAGGACGAGTTGGCACTATCCCTGGGCTATGCGGCCTCCCTGGAAGGCTCCATGCAGGATGATGCAGGCATCAGTGGGGGTCCCTCTTCACCTCCCTCAGACCCACCAGCCACATCCCCAGGACCCCTAGATGCCCTCTCCAGTCCCACGAGTGTCCAGGAAGCAGATGAGACAACTCGTTCGGACATTTCTGAGAGGCCATCGGTGGATGATGTTGAGTCAGAAACAGGGTCAACTGGTGCCCTGGAGACCCGCAGCCTCAAGGATCACAAAGGTGAGAAGATGCTGGAAGGATGCCCACCCCTAGCCTCTTCTTTTATATCCAGTATTGTGACCTAGGTCCTACTAGACAGTTAGGGACATGAGAGGCTCAGCTGACTGGACTTCTTCCTCTCCTAAGGTACAGCTAGAGTAAAGAAGGGAACTTGGTGCCTCACTTCCTGGCCTGGATCTGACAGGTTTGAGTGACAGAAGAGATGCCAAATGATTTCCCTTTATCTCCATTTTTCTTTCTTCCTGGGCCTAAGGACCTATCTGCTTTCCTTTTTAAAAAAAATTTCTTCCCCTTTACTCTGAACCTACCCACCTCCCACAAATATAAGACATTCTACCCTTAGGATTGTCCCTCTGGCAGTGACTCAGGCTGTGGATAACTCTGGCAGTTCTAACTTTAAAGGATGGAGGATTACCCCCAAACATATTCATCTGTTGACCAATGAGCCTATCAACCACAAATCTATTTATGATTTAAGCCTCCATCATCTTGGGATGATGAGATTCCTAAGTCCAAAGTCTGCTGTGTAAGCACCTTCTTCATCTTTTTGGTTCCAAATTTACCTCGTTGAAGTTTCCAGATGCATCACATCCTGTGCATGCCCTGGAATGCAGTAAATGAGGTAGTGTCAACCTGCCATTTCCTTCATGATTTATTGGCTTTGGAGAACAATACCCTTGACGTGGCCTTTGTTTTTCCATAGGAAAGAGGCTCAATTTCAGGCTGTCCTCATAAAGCAGCTAGCCTGTGACATTCATCCTTGGGCCAGTCAGAAGGACACACGGAACCCCATGAGCTTACCATTTCTTCCTCAGGATGGATAAAGCACATATTTGCTTCTACTTTCCTTCCCGAGAAAGTCTGACTTTAGGCCAGAGGACTGGTTCTGTTCTTCATCTTCTGTTCTCCATCCTTGGTCCTTTCTCTGTTCCCCCATCTCATCCCACCCCATGCCATTCTTTCTGTCTCAGCTATGCCCTCTTCCCCACAGTGAGTTTCCTGCGCAGTGGCACTAAGCTCATCTTCCGCCGGAGGCCTCGACAGAAGGAAGCTGGTCTGAGCCAATCACACGATGACCTCTCCAATACAACAGCCACATCCAGTGTCCGAAAGAAGGCTGGCAGCTTTTCTCGCCGCCTTATCAAACGTTTTTCCTTCAAATCGAAACCCAAGGCCAATGGCAACCCCAGCCCCCAGCTCTGAGGGCCCTCCTTACCTCCTGAGCTAAAGAGGGCTAGAGTTCTCTCAGCCCATTCCCTACATCCTCTTCTGTACCCCTTCCTGGATTCTCAGTGTCAGGGCCAGGAGAGTCCTTGGGTTCCAGGAAGCCCTGGGCTTCGGGGCTAGTCAGAAGGGTACTTACAATGGGAAGCATTCGAGAGGTGGGCACCTGTTGCTGTGAACATAGAAGAAAGAGTTCATGGCTGGGAGTAAGAGGTGGGCTCTGTCCTGGCATGTGTGGACATTCCTCAGAAATCTTGGCCCCCTGCTGACACTGCCCCCGGCCAAGAGGAGTCCCCGGGGTGCTCAGTTCCTCAGCAGATCCTTCCTCCCTTATTTATTCTCTTTTCTATTTATATGTGTGGTCTAGGACCCGCAGCAAACAGATGACAGAAGGCATCTCTCCCAGGTGTCCCTTCTTTTCTGTACCAGGAGGGAGAGATTCCCACACCTCCCACACCTCCCACACCTACTCAGACCGGCACCATTGTCTGCCTCTGAGGACATTGGTGGTTCATAGGAAGCTGGGCCAGTGCCCAGGATGGGGGGCAGGTACTCCCCACATCCCTGCCTCCCCTACTGCTCCTCATCCCTCCTGTCCCTTTATTACTGTTTTGTACTTGATGCCTTCTCCCTGAGCAGTGACTCAGTTTGAAGGAGTAAGCCAGGAGCCTGGTGGGAAGCCTTTCTCAGAGAGATGGCTTGAGGGGTTTTAAAGACTGTATGATGATGGAGCCAAGAGGAGGGCTGCACCTCTGTATGTTGGGGGATGATGATGTCCATTGCTGTGTGATGGCTTGGAATTTAATTTATTAAAGTCAAAGTGGAGTTTATAAACTGGACAATTGTTTATCCTTTGAAAGGCAAGTAGTCAGACTGTGAATTGATAGTATGGGAGTATGAGACATAGGGATCCAGTTAGTGAGATGGGGCAGATGTTCCTGGAGGGAAGAAGGAACATGTAGGGAAAGGATGGAAGAGACAAGAGGCCCTGAAAGTTAAAGTTGCAGCAAAAAAGCCAATCTGCTAGTCTAGCATCTTCATGCCCCTTTCTCAGGCAGGCTGCTCCCCCCAGGACATAGAGAGTTCAGAGCATGGACTCTAGAATGAGACTACCTGGATTTGAGTCCCAGTTCTGGGTACCTCAGTTTTCTCATCTGTAAAATGAGGACTGTGTTAACAACAGCTATCATTCATTGTGGGTAAGATGGAAATGAGTAAAGTGCTTAGAAGTCTGCTGCACATAATCATTGCTGAGGAAGCATAAACTATTGCCTAGGAAGAAACCAGGAGGGGGCAAGTCTTTAGGTATTTCATCATAATAAAAAGTCTTTTATACCCAATTGTGGGCAAATTTTAGGGCATTAGAGATATAGCAAATTCTGTGTCCCTGGTTCCTAGCCTCTGGGATCTTACACAGACTGTGTGTATGTGCGCGCACGCATGCGCATGCTAATAATTGAACCCAGGGCTTTGTGCTTGCTAACCAAGTGCTCTACCACTGAACTATATCCACGCCCCTTACACAGACCTCAAACCAGGTAAGCTGCTGCAGGATGTTGGACAGAGCTCAGGACCAACAGGCAAGAAAACTGAGTCTGTTATAAACACACAGAGTGACCTTGAACAGGCCACTTCTCCTTTCTGGACCTCAGCTTCCTCATCTCTAACATGAAGGTGAACTGAATAATCTTTCAGGTTACTTCCAGCTTTGACATTCTATGACTTGCTTGCACCACAGAGAGTTCAGGCTATGTGCCTTTGAGTAGACAGCATGGAATGGTTAATATTCCTTATGTTCCTGTCCATTCTAGTTGCAGAATATGGGGTATTTAGAAAGAGCAGCAGAATTTGGATATTGGTTAATTTTTATATAGTAAAATGCTCAACTCTAGATCATGAAACTCAAATGAGATTTTCAAGCTATTTCCTCTAACCTGAGAAATGCGACTCAGTGGTCACAGAGGAGCAATTTACCAGTATGGTAGAAAAACACAGTGAACTTGTACTTGCATGGAAATTTGTTGATGGATGGCAGATATTCAGATTCCCACTGGACCTAGGAGTGAATAGATGGTAACTGAAAATTGTACTCAACTTTTGGTGCTGAACTGCCCAGAGATCAATGGAATCACATATTGTTGTTTTTTTTTAAAAAGAGAGAGGGACAGTGAGAGAAACTGAGAAAGAAAGAAATAACTTTATTGAATTTTTCACATGGCCTTAGCTGCTCCAACACTTAGTTGTGTATGTGGTGCTGGGGTTTGAACTCGGGTCCTCGTGCTTGCCAGGCAAGCGCCGAAACCGCTGAGCCACCGCTCCAGCCCCAGGAATCACATATTGTCATAGTGAAAATGATCCTGATACGTTTCTAATAAAGGGATTTTAAAAACAAATGCAGGGCTGGAGAGGTGTTCAGCAGTTACAGTGCTTCCCTGGCATGTGCAAGGACCCAGGTTCGAGCCCCAGCACCACATACACAACTGTTGGAGAAGCAAAGACCAGATGAAAACATAAATAAAATTGATTTTCTCTTTCTCTCTCTCCCTCTCTTACAAAATATGAAACATGAAACATTTCATCAATTTTATCCATTTCACACTTTCAAAAGAGATCCACAGCTTTTTTTCCTTTTGTTTTTTTTTTTTTCCTGTTTTTGGTACCAGGGATTGAACCCAGAGGTGCTCTACCACTGAGCCACATCTCCAGCCCTTTTTTAATTTTTTTATTTTGAGACAGGGTCTTGCTAAGTTGTTGAGGCTGGCTTTGAACTTGCTGTCCTCTGCCTCAGCGTCCCGCACCACTGACACTACAGGCATGCACCACCATGCCTGGCTGAGATCCACAGGTTTTAATGAGAATGAGTTATGCTTTAAGGTTTTTTTTTTTTTTTTTTTTTTTTTAGCAGCTTTTAAAGAACAAATCTCAGGATATGTCTGGATTATCCAGCCAAAATTGTAGCTTGTTTTCAACAGAAGCAGATTGAGATGAAAGCAAACCATGCTGGAGAGCAAGACACTGCCTTAAATTATGGAAACATAGATGGATCCCAGAGGAATACTGAAATTTTTCTCTGAAACCTATGTTGAAGTTTACACAACTCCTGTGACTGAACTTTTTCTTCAAGGAATTGCTTTATTTTAATAGCTAACAGCCATTTCTAGTGATGAAAATCTGAATTAAGATGAAGTTGGAATTTCAGTAAGTACTATTATAACGGTATTTCTGAATGAATAAAGTTGAGAAAATACCTTTTGTTACTTTTGAATTATATTTTTTAATCCTATTTTTAAACAGGGACCACCGGGCTGGAGTGGTGGCTCAGTGGTAGGGTATTTGCCTGGCATGCATGAGGACCCATGTTCAAACCCCAGCACTACATACACAACTAAGTGTCAAAAACAAAAACAGATGAAAACTGAAATAAAATTGATCTCCCTCTTTCTCTCTCTCAAAACAAAGAAATAGTGACTAAGCACTGGGTGCAGTGGTGCTTGCCTGTAATCCCAGCAATTCAGGAGGCTGAGGCAGGAGGATCACAAGTTTGAAGTCAGCCTCTGAACCTTAGCAAGACCCTGTCTCAAAAAATAAACAAACAAAAAACCAGAACTGGGCATGTAGCTCAGTGGTAATGCACCCCTGGGTTCAATCCCCAGTATGGCAAAGGGAGGTGGGCAAAGCTATAATTTATAATTCACTACTTCACTGTTAAAAAAAAACAAAACTCATACACAAACGCTACCATTTTTTTTTTTTTTTTAGTGCTGGGAAACAGCATTCTACCAAGCATTCTACCACTGACCTATCCCCCCAGATTGTGATCTATTTTTAGTGCTTCTTTAAATTTATAACATTGAACATTTAATGTGTTTTCTGATCATATAAATTATACAGGTCTATTTCTAGGTTAGGAAAATAAGGCAATAAAATATCAATTCCAGTTGACTGTTACTAAGGTACATGATTTAACAAATCATGAAATGAGTTAATTGTTAAGTTTCAGCCACTCGACTAAGTAATTGGATTATCAAGGTGAAGAAACAGTACTCTCTCACTGACTAGACTAGTGTAGAGTGCAGCCAAGGAAATAGGTAAAACAACATAATGTGATACAGTTGTACTGGGAAATACTGTCAAGGAAAATATGCGGGTTTGAAAAGAAGCATCTTTGCGAAGACCAGAATGAGTAGTAATCAAATAAATGTAGGAAGGAGAAGGGGAAGAGTATTTCAGGGAGAGCAAACAGCAGGTACAAAGCATGAGAGGTAAAAGGCCGCTAAATGTGAAGAAACTGAAAAAAATTTAGGGCTGGGGCGCAACAAATGAGGTGGAGGATATGATTTGGGAGGCATGGTTTGGTTTTGGGGCTTTGCCCTAAAGGTGAAAGAATGCCTTTGAGTTGTTTAAGAGTGGTAGCTTCATCAGATGCTTTTTGTAAAGATCACAGTGAATGCTCAGTCGAGGGCGCTTTGGAGGAGGGAAGAGTACACACAGTGGGACCAACTAGATTGGTGTAGAAATCTTGGCTGGACGTCGTTTATGGTAGGAAGGAGGCTGCGAGGATAAAGGGGTGTGGGTGGAGGTGTACGCAGTAGCTACTGTGTTTAAAAAGACAAAATCCACTGAACTTGGCAATGGACTGGATGTGAGAATAACAGTGATGACTGTAAGATTTCCGACCTGAAGGAGTGGATGAATGGCAGAGTCGTTCGCTGAGCCTGGAGACAGGCGAGGAAGAGATTTTGCGGGAAAGAGAAGAGAGCACAAAAATAACAATACTTAAGACAGTGAAGGATGAAGGTAGGGCCCTCGGATTGCGCCGAGCGGGTGGCAGCGCTGGGCAGCTGGCCTCCCAGACCTTCTTGGTGCAGCGCACGCGGCCACCTAACTCACGTGCTGAACTAGCGAGACGGGAGAACCCAGCCGGCGCCGAGCTCGAACCCTGCGCATGCCCACACGGTCCTGAGAGCCGAGTCTGCGCACTAGAGGACATTCGGGCCCCTAGGCTCCCCGCCTGCGCACCGCCTGGAGCCCAGAACCCGGAGCTCTGACAGACGCAACCCTTACCCGCATCCGGTCGCTCCTCACTCCCGCCGGGCCGGCGAGCCCCACCCACCGTTTCCGCCCCTTCCGTGTTTTGGTGCGCACGGGTTCCGTCTGAGGCAGCGACCACTGGCTGCCAGGCGATCCGAGACTGGTGATTGGCTGTCGCTGGCCGTCACTCAAGAGTTCCTCTCCCGGGAGATGGTGTGAGGTGGGTGGAGAGCTGGAGAGCCGTGGAGCCGGCGCTGGGTAAGTTGGGGCTCGGTGTTCCGCGGGATTGGCTGCTGGGGTTCGCCCAGCGATGGCAGCAGAAGGCGAGGCTCTCCCCGAGCCGCTCTGCCGAGGCCTCCTGTTGCAGCTCGGCTGCGCGGTTCTGCTCTGATCCGGTCCCCTCACCCCGGATCGAACCTCGCTGCTGTCTAGTCGGGGGCATTTGCTGCGGTCAGGACTCGGTCACCGCCACGCTTCAGAGGGAAGGATTCCGGGAAGCCCGCAGGGCCGCGTGAGAGGTTTTGCCCTCCCGAGCTCTCTCCCCGAATTCTGCCCGTCCTTCGAGGCTTGGCCTCACCGCTTAGGCGAGCCTTTCCTGTTTCGTCTGCCCACGGGGGTTTCTGCCTGTCTTCATCACCCGCGACGGGTGCTTTGTTTTGGTCGCTCTCTTCAGTCTTATCCTTTCGGCCAACCTGTCCTTAGGGGTTTAGGACCTGGGCCCCTCTTGAGACCGTTCCGGGTTCATTCAGTGTCTCCTTATCCAACGTGTATCCTTCTTCAAGGATTTTCTGGTTGTTTCTTACTAGGATCTTGAAGAAGTGTTAGCAATCCTTTGGGTTCTCTTTATTGGCCTTTTGCCATAGTCTGTACTTAGAGCACCTAACTCTCAGAAGCAAGCATACTAATAGCTGATACGTGTTAAGTGCTCGAGGTGTGTTCGGCTGAACGTTTTAAGATCCATTGTCTAATTTAGTTCCGAATTCAGTGAGATGGGTTTAAGTATTCCCATGCTGCATGGAAAACTGAGGCCAAAGTAACTTGCCTAAGATCATGTAGTTAGTAAACGTTGGAGCTTTGTAACCAGATCTGTTAAATCCGATACCCATGGCTATAATGTTAGTACTCTGTTTTACATTTAAGAAAAGAGGTTCAGAGAAGCTAAGCGATTTGTCCAAAAGTAGTAATTTGTAAGCTTCCTGAAACACCACAAAAGGGCTTGGGATGTGATATAGAGCTTGCTTAGCACACTTGAGGCCCTGAGTGTGCTTCCCAGCTCGGCAAAACATAGCAAGAGCTTCTAGGAGGTGCAAGAGCTTCTAGAAGATGCTGGCCCTGAGCGTAGAACTGAATGGGGCACAGGCCTGGCTTTCTAGAAGCCTACAGCT
Source organism: Aplodontia rufa (assembly GCA_004027875.1). Taxonomy (NCBI): domain Eukaryota; kingdom Metazoa; phylum Chordata; class Mammalia; order Rodentia; family Aplodontiidae; genus Aplodontia; species Aplodontia rufa. Next base: position 23,926 of record PVKS010013286.1, on the reverse strand, counting down.
TAGTTGGAGAAAACTGACTAACTACTTAATAATATCTATTCTGGGTATTGTGCATACAGCTGTGATGTTTGTGTGGAGAGAGAATAGGACAGAAGGGTTAAAACAGGCAGATGCAGGAAGAAAATGTAGCCAAACTCTACCTTTAAATCGTCCTATCACTCCCTGACTGTACCACCTTGGGATAATTACTTACTCAATCTGAGCCCATTGCCTTATCTTTAAAATGGGATAGTAAGGGATAGGAATGTAGCTCAGTGGTAGAGCACTTGCCTAGCACCTGTAAGACCCTGTGTTCAATCCCCAGTGTGGTAAAATGAACTAGAAATAAAGTAAAATAGGATGACAATAATAGTACATACCTCAGTAGAGTTATAGTAGGGAGTGTGTGGGACACACCTGTAATCCCAGTGGCTGAGGCAAGAGGATTGCAAGTTCAAAGCCAGCTTCAGCAACTTAGTGAGAGTTTGTCTCAAAAAACAAAAAAGAGGGGCTCAGCGGTTACAACACTTGTCTGGTATGTACAAGGATCTGGGTTCGAACGCCAGCACCACATATACAACTAAGTGTCCGAGCAATAAAAACTAAATAAAATTGATTCTTTCTCACTCCCTTTCTCTTTATTTTTTATTTTTTTTAAAGAGAGAGAGTGAGAATTAGCTATCAAAGACACTGCACCTTTCAAGTCTGTGCTTGAGCTTCACAGTGTTGAACAGTGGCTTTATTTTATTTTTTTTATTTTTAAGAGAGAGGGAGACAATGAGAGAGAGAGAAGCAATTTTATTTAGTTTATCATGTGACCTCAGTTGCTCCAACACTTCATTGTGTACGTGATGCAGGGGTTTGAACCCGCGTACTTGCACATTCAAGGCAAGCGCTGTAACCGATGAGCCACCGCTCCAGCCCCACTTCCTTTCTCTTTAGAAAATGAAAATAAAAAAATAAAGAAGAGGGCTGGAGCAATGGCTAAGTAGTTGGAGCGCCTGCCTGGCATGCCCAAAGACCTGGGTTCAAACCCCAACACCATACATACAACTAACAGAAACAAAAACCAGATGAATAAATGAAGTTTATTCTTTCTCTCAGTTTTATTTAGTTCTTCTTTTGGTTCTGACATATAGTCGTGTGCATGGTTCTGGGTTCAAACCCACGTCAGGCAAGTGCCGTAACTGCCAAGCCACTGCTCCAGCCCCCGCTCCTCTTAAAAAATAAAAATGGGATTAAAAATAAATAAATAAAAATCAGTGATTAAGCACCCCTGGGTTCACCACCCGATACCAAAAAAAAAAGAGTGGTTATATTAATGAGAGTTTGTTGTTGCTTTTTTTTTTTTTTTTTTTAAGGTAGGGTGTAGGAGAGAGGGGCTGGAGCAGTGGCTCAGCAGTTATGGTACTTACCTGGGTTCAAACCCAAGCACCACATACACAACTAAGTGTCAGAAAAACAAAACCCAGGGGCTGGAGTGGTGGCTCAGTGGTTTCGGCACTTGCCTGGCAAGCACGAGGACACGGGTTCAAACCCCAGCACCACGTACACAACTAAGTGTTGGAGCAACTAAGGCCATGTGAAAAACTCAATAAAGATGTTTCTCTCTTTCTCTGTCTCTCTCCTGTCCCTCTCTCTTTAAAAAGAAAAGAAAAGAAAAACAAAACCCACTTGAAAAAATAAGTAAAGTTGATTCTCTCTCTCTTAAAAAATAAATAAAGTGAAGAGGAGGAGAGAATCAACTTTATTTATTTATTCATTTTGCCTTTGTTTCTCTGACAGTTGTGTATGTGGTGTTGGGGTTTGAACCGGGTCCTTGCACATGCCAGGCAAGTGCTCCAACCTCTGAGCAACCATTCCAGCCCCATGTTGTTGCTTTTTTGTTGTTTTTTTGTGGTACTGGAGTTGAACCCTGGGCTTGTCACATAATAGACAAACACTGTACCACTGAGTTACATTCTCAGCCCTTTTTTAAAAAATTTTTTTTCTTTATTTTCTCAGCCCTTTTTATTTTAAGACAGGGTCTTGCTAATTTGCCCAGACTAGTTGAACTTGAGGTCCTCCTGCCTCAGCCTCTCTAGTAGCTGTGATTACTGATGTGTACCTCTACTCTTGACTTAATGAGTTTTTATGCTTATAAAATACCTAGGACTAGGTCTGGAGAGGTGGCTCAGTGGTAAAGCACTTTCCTGGCATGCTCAAGGTCCTAGGTTCGATCCCCAGTACTTCATACACAAATAAAAAAGGAAAACAAAAATCAGATTAAAAAAACCCCACACTTTTTTTTTTATGAGAGAGAAAGAAAGAATCAATTTTATTTATTTTTCCATCTGACTTTTGCTCCTCTGACACTTAGTTGTGTATGTGGTGCTGGGGTTCTAACCTAGGTCCTCGCACATGCCAGGCAAGTGCCATAACCACTGAGCCACCGCTCTAGAATCAATTTTTTAATTTACTTTTTCTTGTAACTTTCGTTGCTCCGACACTTCATTGTGTACATGGTGCTAGGGTTTGAACCCGGGTCCTGTGCATGCCGAGCAAGCACCCCAACTGCTGAGCCACCACTCCAGCCTCCATCACTCTTTTTTTTTTTTTTTTTAAATACCTAAGGACTTGGGGGCTGGAGCGGTGGCTCAGCAGTTTGGGCGCTTGCCGGCAAGCACGAGGACCCAGGTTCAAACCCCAGCACCACGTACACAACTAAGTGTTGGAACAACTAAGGCCATGTGAAAAACTAAATAAAGTTGTTTCTTTCTCTGTCTCTCTCACTGTCCCTCTCTCTTAAAAAAAAAAAAAAAGATACCTAAGGACTGAGTGGCATGTAGTAGATATTTATTAGGGAAAACAAATGAGACAGGAAACTTTTTCTTTTTTTTTTTTTTGTACTGGCGATTGAACCCAGGAGCTCTTAATCACTGGGCTACATCCCCATCCCCTTTTTATATATTTTCTTTTGAAACAGGGTCTAAGTTGCTTAGGGCCTCGCTGATTTGCTGAGACTGACTTTGAACTTGCAATCCTCCTGCCTCAGCCTCTGGAGTCTCTGGGATTACAGGCATGTGCTACTGTGCCCAGCCAGTTGTTTCATTTGAATTCCTTGCCTGTAATTACTCTGTTCCATACACATCTCCCCAGGGTAGAAACAGAGACACAGAAAAATTAGAGGCTGGGGGACAGTGAAAGAAGGAGTCAAGCTTTTCGTTCTAGATCTCTGGTTAGCTTGCCTCGTAGGTGTTATTCACCAGTCTAAACCAGGTAGGTGTTTAGAATATTTGTATTTAACACCATGATTAGCATAGTGTACAGACACAGGTTGGTCAGAAGCAGTTTGTCGACTAGGTAAACAAAAATAGAATACTTAAAAGGACCATAAGTGACCCTGGGCAGCCTAAAAATAGGGTTAAAGTTTTATGGTGCTGACCCTCCCAGCCATAGAATGAAGAGGCAAGAATAGTCACTGAAGAGTGAGGTCATTTAGGAAGGCTTCCTGAAATGTGGTCATATCCCAATATTTATTGAGCATCTGGCAGGGTGCAAAGCTCTGTGCTCACACTGGGAATGAGAAGTGAGTAAAATGATAGTCCCTTTCCTGAACACCTGTTACTTTAGGGGAGGCAGAGGTTCCAGTGCTTTGGAACAAGTGCTGTAATGAAGGTGTTTACTGAGTGCTGTGGGCAAGAGACATAGAATGTTCTAACTATACCTGAATGAACTGGGAAAGAGGTCACCAAGATAGGGACATTTGGGCTTGAAGGGTGTTAGAAGTTGTTTAGGCAGAGAGTTTTAAGAGAGTGTAGTGCACTCAGGGACAAAAATGATTGAATCAGAGAGGAAGAGAGAAGGAATGGATGGGTGAGGAAGCCAGAGAAGCAGTATGGTATGTGGGAAATGGCATGATCTTTGAGTTGGAACCTGAGCACTTGTACACAAAATGAAGTGTGGAGTGAGTTCACAGGGCTCTCATACCATAGGCCCGTTGAGAGGTAGGTTAAGGCCTGTATAAGCAGAGTCCTGGAGAGTCAGGAAAATTAGGGATTTTATGTCTACTTTAGGAAGGCTTTTCCTACTTTTCCTACCTCAAAATTATAAGAGTAGTCAATTATTTTCTCCTAATAGGGCTTCACTGTTAGTTCTGAGCAACCCAACAACCCCACATTTACCTCGGTGTCAAGGGTAACTAGATTGTTTGAGGAAGAGAAAAGACTTAAGTATATTTAGGAGGAATAGTAGATTTAGAAGCCTGTATTTGGAGGCATGAAGGATTTTATGTTTTATGTTTCTTTTTTAGTATTTAATAAAGGCCTTTTTCAGAATTTCCATCTAGTCTCTGTCCCTATTCCCTTTCAGAGTCCATACTTGAAGGCAGCAATAATCCATGAGAATTTCCAACAAGAAGGTGACCCTCAAGGTACAGTCAAGGACTTTTAACATCCTCTCTACCACTGAACTATATCCCTTTTTATTTTGAGCCAGGGCCTCCCTAAGTTGCCCTGGCTGGCCTTGAACTCAGGCTGCTGCTGCCTCAACTTCCCTAGTAGCTGGATTTATAGGCATGCACCGTTTTTCTTTTTCTTGTTTCCATTTTTCTTTCTTTTTATTTTTTTTAAGAGCAAGAGAGAGAAAGAGAATCAGTTTTATTTATTTTTTCATCTAGCCCTTGTTTCTCTTGACACTTAGTTGTGTATGTGGTGCTGGGGTTTAAACCTGGATCCTCTGCATGCCAGGCAAGCACTCTAACTGCTTGAGCCACCGCTCCAGCCCCTGTTTTCATTTTTCTTGAACAGACATTCATTACATGCCTAAACACACCCAGCACTGTATTTTTGGTTTTCTTTTTCTTTCTTTTTTTATATCTTTTTCAGTGCTAAGAATCTAGCAGTGTCAAGCCCAGGTCCTTACACATTCTAGGCAAGCACTCTACCAGTGAGGAACACCTCCAGCTAGCTAGGGACTAGATACCAAGAATGCAGTATAAATGGGACAGATAGGACTTCTATTCAAATGGAATCCACATTTTAATGGAGGTTGTTAAGGGAGTGGTGCAGTCAACCTTTGGATAGGTTAGGCAAAGACAGGTTATATGGCACTTTGAAAGTCTGGTCGGGGACTTATAATATGATCCAGTAAGAAATAGGGAACTTCTGGGTTTATCAGTAGGCCATATCGAGTAGAAAGAATATGAACTTTGGAGTCAGCCTAACCTGACCTTACCACACCAGTATTATGTGGCCTAAGGCAAATCAGTTAACCTCTCCCAACCTTAGGTCCTTATCTATAAATGAGGTTAAAAATAGTGCCGACCTCACAGTGTAGTGTTGCCAATTAAATGACATAATACAAATAAAATGTTTTATAGGGTACCTGACATATAGTAAGCTAGTATACAGTGGAGCCTAGATTTGAACTCTGCAAAGTCAGTTCTTTGAACTTAAGCTTGTTCTGCCTCCCATAGGAATAATTGTTTCTTGACAAGTTGCTCTGAAGCTTTGTGAGAAGATGTCTCTTAAAATGTTTAGCTCAGTGCCTGGCACATGCTCAGTGGTGTTAGTTTTTGTTCTCCCTTCCATGAACACCAGACAGCTTCCCAGAGTTTGAGAAGCTGCTACTCCATCCTTACTAAAAAAAGCACAGGGTTTCTCACAGATCACTGGCACAACACTGAGTGATTCTCAGCAGCACTTGGGTAGAATCTTTGCAGCTGTGGATTTCTTCTTGTTCCTCTAGAGTGAAGGTCATGTCGCCTCCTGGGAAAGTTCCCCGGAAGGAGAACCTGGGGCTCCAGTGTGAGTGGGGGTCCTGCTCCTTTGTGTGCTCAGCCATGGAGGAGTTCTGCGAACATGTCACCCAGCACCTCCAGCAGCATCTGCATGGCCCTGTAGAGGAGGAGGGTGAGGAAGAGGAAGAAGACCCACTTGGTAAGGAAGCAGGACACAAAAGGGGAAAGAGCTTAAAAAGCAGGTGGAAAATCTGACTTTTCTTTTCCCGGAGGGAGAAAGCAGCCTAGGAAAATGGTGGTTTATTTTCCTAACTGTGCTTTTTTTTGTTTATAAAGAACATTGTAAACTCATTTATTAAAAACTCAGTCAACAAAAATATAAGGAATGATTCTGCCATCCTACCATCAAGAGGCAATTACTGTGTGGGTATGTGCGCATGTTGAACCTAGGACATCATTCATGCTAAGCAAACACTCTACCACTGAGCCACAAGCCCAGCCCCAAGAAGCACTTACTGACTGTATTTTATCAAGCATTCTTTTTACCTCCCTCTGCTTGTATATATATACATTAAATGTAGATAAATGTACTTTTGTATATTGATTGATTGATCGTGTGGTACTGGGCATTGAACCATAAGTGCTCAACCACTGAGCTATATCCCCAGGTCTCTTTTATTTTTTCTTTTGAGACAGGGTCTCACTAAATTGCCCAAGCTGGACCTGAACTTGCTATGTAGTCTTATCTCAACCTCCAGAGTCACTAGGGTTATAGTTGTGTGCCACGACACCTGGCTGCTTTTATATTTTGTTTTGTTTCGGTACTAGGGATTGAACCCAGAGATGCTTAACCACTCAGCCACATCTCCAGCCCTTTTTATTTTTTATTTTTTGACAGGGTCTCGCTAAGTTGTTAAGGCTGGCTTTGAACTTGGGATACTCCTGCCTCAGCCTCCTGAATTGCTGGGATTACAAGTGTGCACCACCACGCTTGGCAAGGAATATATTTTGTATGGCAACCTTGTACACAAATTTTAAGAATTCTCTGAAATGTTTCTTACTTAAAAAAAATATTTATATATGTAGTCTGCAGTTTACTTAATTGATTTTACTCACTTTACCCACTAATGGGTCACAGTTTGGAAGATGTTCCTGTAGAAAATGTGAACACAGCTCTCTTCCCACACCTAAATCTGTTCTTAAGTCAGGTGGCTATGAATTATCTGGTAGCTTTAAGGTCAAATAGTATTTATACAAAAGAGAAATTAGGGGGTGGTTATATTTTCTAAAGTATCTGCTTTTTCAAAACAAGGAAGTTCTTAGAAAGCATTGAAAATATGGTGCATTGCCAGGCACAGTGGCACACGCCTGTAATCCCAGTGGCTTAGGAGGCTGAAGCAGGAGTATTGCAAGTTCAAAGCCAGTCTCAGGGGTTGGGGATTTAGCTCAGTGGCAGAGTGCTTGCCTAGCACACGCAAGGTCCTGAGTTCGATCCTCAGCCCTGCAAAAAAGAAAAAAAGGGAAAAAAGACAGTCTCAACAACTTAACCAGGACCTAAGCAACTTAGTGAAACCCTGTCTCAAAATAAAAAAAAAATTTAAAAAATGGGTTGGGGATGTGCCTCAGTGGTTAAGTGCCACTGGGTTCAATCCCTGGTACCAAAAAATGGAAAAAAAAAATGGTGCTTAGAGGTACAAAAGAGATGGAAAGTGGGTTGGAAGAATTGATGGGACCTTCCTGAAGAAGGCAGGTCTTCAGCAGAAGAGGAACAAAAGGACTGAGGGTTTCCAAGGTTGAAAGGCCTCATCCTTCTCAGGAGCTGGCAGAAACTCGGAGCAAAGGTTGTGCATGTTGGCCACACTCGCTGCTCTGATTTTCTGGCTTAGGCCTTTCATACCATGTTACCTCTACCTAGACCACATGTTTTCTCCACCTGTTTAAAAACTCATCCTTCAACTGTCAACACGGGGACACTTCCCAAGACACCTCTGTATACGTGAAGTTACTTCTTTTTAATAATTTTATAGTACCATGTCACTCCCATGGCACTTATGACTTGTCACAGTTTGATATTTAGAGTTGTGATTATTTGATTAGTGTTATTCCCTGACTGTAAGCTATGTGAGGACAAGATTAGGACTCTTCACTTATTATATCCTCAGTGCCTGGCACACAGCCAGTGCTCATTAAATACCAATAATTATTGAATGAACTCTTGATAGCTCAATAAGAGTCCTGCTAAGTACCTCAGGTGGAAAGCAGCAAGCTCAGCCTTGGAAAGTATCAGACTCTTCCTTCTAAACCCCTTTTGCAGAGGAAGAATTCTCCTGTCTGTGGCAGGAGTGTGGCTTTTGCTCTCTGGACAGTTCTGCTGACCTCATCCGCCATGTCTACTTTCACTGCTACCATACCAAGCTGAAACAGTGGGGGCAGCAGGCCTTGCAAAACCAGGCTGACCTCAGCCCCTGCATCTTGGACTTCCAGAGCCGGAACGTCATCCCTGACATCCCTGATCACTTCTTGTGTCTGTGGGAACATTGTGAGGTCAGCAGGCAGTGCCAGAAATAGGGGTGGAAGGAAGCTGGGGATCTTAAGATACCTTGCCTTGACCCTTTCCAGGGTGCCTTGTGTTTCTGCTAGTATTTCTCCTCTAATTCTCTGTAGTTCCTTTCCTCAGTTTCTCATCCCCACTAGTTAATTTGGGTGAGAACTGAGAAGCCCCCCCTATGGTTAAATAGGGATAAGAGCCCCTCCACCCACCCTCCATCCTCACTCCAAGTTGCCCTGGCACAGAGTTCCTTCGACAATCCCGAGTGGTTCTATCGGCATGTGGAAGCACACAGCCTGTGCTGTGAAAACCAAGCAGTCGGCAAGGACAACCATGTGGTGCTGTGTGGCTGGAAAGGTAAGGCCACTTCTTTGTTCTGGCCTGTGTAAGAAACATGGCAGGGGGCCAGGGATGGAACCAGTCCTGCACACAAGGTTGTCTACTGACTGGAGAGCCTTGGGGAGAGGCATGACTGGGCGTGACCAAGCCTTCCTTCCTAGGCTGTACCTGTACCTTCAAGGACCGCTGTAAGCTCCGAGAACACCTCCGTAGTCACACCCAGGAGAAGGTGGTGGCCTGCCCCACCTGCGGGGGCATGTTTGCCAACAATACCAAGTTCTTAGATCATATCCGTCGCCAGACCTCATTGGATCGTAAGCAGTCAGAAGAGGGTGGTTGTAGCCTGTCTTGCTTGGAGTGGGGTTGAGGGTATTTTCCCAGGAGAGGTGGACACTGATGAGATCTGCACTTTGGCTCCGTCCCTATTTTGGGATCAGGCCCTTCCCACACTCTATATTTAGACATTGTTATTCACTACCAGTTATCTCAGGGAGTCCTCACAACAGCCCCATGAGGTAGGCTTCTTATCCCCCTTTTTGCAGATGAGGAAACTGAGACTCAGAGAGGTTAAATCAGTTACCTGAGATCACACAGCTAGTAAGTGGTAAAACCAGCCTTCTAACTCAGGTTCTCGACTCCAAGTCCCATCCAGAGCTCCCTAAGCTCCCTTTTGTTCTTTGGGTGGTTCATTTCTGCTGGGATGGCTTCCCTTTCCTCTCTGTGCCTCTTAACTGCTCCCCACAGCCCCGCTTCCTTTTGCCCACCCCTCCCAGAGCAGCGCTTTCAGTGTTCTCACTGTTCCAAGAGATTTGCTACAGAGCGGCTATTGCGGGACCACATGCGCAACCACGGTAAGTGGCCTGCTGCTCCATCCTCCCTGCCTGCTCTGTAAGTTTCCATGAGTCCTCCAATCTCAGCCTCTTTTTTGCTTCTCTCAGTGAATCACTATAAGTGCCCTCTGTGTGACATGACCTGCCCGCTGCCTTCCTCCCTCCGCAACCACATGCGCTTTCGCCACAGTGAGGACCGGCCTTTCAAATGTGACTGTTGTGACTACAGGTAAGGGAACCAGTGGCCAGAAAACAAAGAGCTCATGTTTCAGTTTCCCATACCTTCCAACCGCTTTTGACCTCTCCTGGCAGCTGTAAGAATCCGATTGACCTTCGAAAGCACCTGGACACCCACAGTAAGGAGCCAGCCTACAGGTGTGATTTTGAGAACTGCAGCTTCAGTGCCCGGTCCCTCTGCTCCATCAAGTCCCATTACCGCAAAGTGCATGAAGTGAGTGGGGTGGTGGGTTAGTGCTAGGAGAAGTGTGGGAGAACCTGGGGTGAAGAGCTAACCTCATTTCTCCCTCCCCTCCTCATCAGGGGGACTCAGAGCCAAGGTACAAATGTCACGTGTGTGACAAATGCTTCACACGTGGCAACAACCTCACCGTGCACCTTCGCAAGAAGCATCAGTTCAAGTGGCCCTCAGGGCACCCCCGTTTTCGGTATGTCTTTCAACCCCCGCACCAGATTCACACAGTTTTTTTCTTTATGTTTTCAACAAGTTAAAAACCTTGAATGTGTTGGTTTATTGATGTGCATTCTCTCTGTTAGGCTGAATTCTGAGAATAGAGTTGGGGCAAAGATTATTTTTCTGAGTTTTTAAAAATCCAAGGCACAGTGGCAAACCCAATAAATGATGCATGAAGTCCTACATCAGAACTAGCATTACAACCTACAGGTCTTGACCCTTAGCTCCACGACCTTCTAATAAACCCTTTGGTGCTCATGCACTCCTACACAGTCAGTCCCTCTCTCCCTCCCTTTCTCTCTCTGGATAGGGTTTCCGTGTAACATTTTTTGAGTAGCAGTTCTTCCCTTTTGCCTTTACTTCTACATGGTCCAATTTTTTTTTTTGCCTCCTGTCCTGTCACTGAATCTGAGGACTTTCATCCCTCATATTTGCCTCTTAACTTGCCAATCCCCACGTCATTTCTGCATGCCCCTCCCCATATTTGCTGCTTCTCTTTCATCAGGTATAAGGAACATGAAGATGGCTACATGCGCCTGCAGCTGGTTCGTTATGAGAGTGTAGAGCTGACACAGCAACTACTGCGGCAACCACCAGAGGGATCAGGCCTTGGAGCATCACTGAATGAGAGCAGCCTGCAGGGCATCATTCTAGAATCAGTGCTGGGGGAGCCAGGACTCAAGGAAGAGGTAGAAGAGCAAGGTCGGGGCGGTGAGGGGTCAGCCATCTCATCCTCTCAGGACACCCCCAGCTCTGTCATCCACGTGGTGAATCAGACCAATGCCCAAGGCCAGCGAGAGATTGTCTACTATGTGCTGTCAGAAGCCCCAGGAGAGCCCCCCCCAACTCCTGAACCACCCTCAGTGGGTATCATGGAAAAGCTCCAAGGAATAGTTGAGGAGCCAGAGGTCCAGATGGTATGAATGTTGAAGAGCCTACCCATTCCTACCCTGGGCTTTAGGGTTTAAGCTAGGCAGGTGGCAGTGCCCCTAGCAGGCAGTCCTTGCCACTGGATGCCTTTAGGAATGGTGCTGAGAGCAGTGTGGTCCCCTTTAGCCCAGGCTTGCCTCATTCTGCAGACTAAAGACTTTTTTTTTCCACACTGCATTTTATGGGGGATTCTGAGGAATTTGGATTTTCTGAGGGGATCCTGGATGTGTGTGTTCTTTTTACAACAGCTGTTACCAAGCTTAAACATAACCCCTCAGTGTTCTGGACCTTGATTACAATTCTTAGCTCACATCCATTCCCATATTTAGGGGTCCTTAGGCCCAGGCATGGTTAGTGTCTGGTGTCCACAAGGGCCCTTTCCTCATCATCAGCTAAGACATTGAGAAGCAAGCAGCCATTTTCCTCTTTAGGGTTCCTCCTATACCCCAGGGACATTAATGATTATCCTCAGGGACAGGATTGGAGGCACTGAGTATGTGTGTGACAGTGGCTTTTGATAATAAAAGAAACATTTGGGCTGTCACTCATTTCTTCTTCCTTAAGTTTGGTAGCAATTAATTTAGGTGATAAGGAGATAACAGCTGCCAAACAAGCTGAGTAATTAGGCTTCTTCTTCTTTTAGTGACTGGATGGTTTGTTTAATAATCATATGTTGTCCATTTGGTGGAATTTGTCCATTCCTTCTTAGAGTGCTCCTGTCAGCTCCATGGAGGCCCCAGGCACTGGACCATGAATGGGCAGTAGCGGTACTATAAAATGTGTAAGGATGGGGCTCACACAGAAGGGTAGAGCAGCTGAGCAGGGCTGCATTCTCAGTACTGTTTGGAACCCTGTGCCTTTAGGGTAGAGTTCTTTATCTGTGGAACTGAGATTGCTAAGGAAGCTAGGAATGAAGGGTGGATTGGGATGCCTCCCAGGGAATGCCATGTATTCAAGGGGACCAGGAACCAAAATAGAAAATTGTTTGGCTGGCTTGGCATGGTGGGGTACACCTGTAATCCCAGCTGCTTATAAGGCTTAAGAAGAAGGATCACAAGTTAGATTCCAGCCTCAGCAAGTAGGTGAGACCTTCAGCAACTTAGTGAGACTTGTCTCAAAAAAAAAAAAAAACAGATTAGGGGTGTGGCTCAGTGGTTAAGTACCACTGGGTTCAGTCCCCAGAACCTTAAAAAAAATTGTGTCAGAATACACTTTCCTGGGGAAAAGATGTTTTTATTAGATTCTCAGAGGTTGAAACCTCCCAAAATAACCATTTCATGTCCCTGCTCAGTTACTTCTTAGCACCCTGTTCCATTTTTGTGGTCTCTGCCAGCCTGGTAAAGTTAAAAAAAAAAAAAAAATACTCCCAAGGGGTTTTGGATGAATAGGAAACTGCCCAAAAAGGATTTTGGGGCCTATTTTCTATTTATGCGGAATTGGGGTATTAAGTCTGAGGGTACTCTACCACTGAACTGTAGTCCCAATTCTTTTTTCTTTATTTATGTATTTATAAAGAGAGGGACAATGAGAGAAAGAATCAGTTTTATTTAGTTTTTCATCTGGTTTTCATTGCTCCAACACTTCATTATATATGTGGTGCTGGGGTTCAAACCTGTGCTCTCATGCATGCCAGGCAAGTGCTGTGATCGCTGAGCCACTGCTCCAGCCCCCTCAATTCTTATGTAAATTAAAAATTTTTTTTTTTTAAAGGAGAGAAGGACAGTGAGAGAGACAGAGAAAGAGAGAAACAACTTTATTTAGTTTTTCACATGGCCTTAGTTGCTCCAACACTCAGTTGTGTATGTGGTGCTGGGGTTTGAACCCAGGTCCTCGTGCTTGCCAGGCAAGCGCCGAAACCGCTGCGCCACCGCTCCAGCCCTGTAAATTTAAATTTAAAGTTTAAATTTTAACTCTTTTTTTTAAATTACTCAGACTGGCCCTGAACTTGCAACCTTCTTGCCTCAGCCTCTTGAATAGCTGGGTGTACCAGTGGCTTCTGGGCCTATTTTAAAGGTCCTAATTTGCCCGGTACTGTGATGCATGCCTGTAATCTCAGTGACTTGAGGCTAAGGCAGGAGGATTGCAAGTTTGAGACCAATCTCAGCAAATAAAAAAATAAAAAAAGGCTGGGGTAAAGCACCCTTGGTTCAATCTTTGGTAGTAAAAAAATAAATAATTCTTCCTACAAAGACGTGCCTATTAGAGGCAGAATTAGAAAGGAAAAATCTATCAATTCCATCATCCATTAACTGAATTTTCACTGTGGTCCGAGCATATTGTGCTATGGTACAATGAGTAAAACCCAGGGCCTCCCATGGAGAGACATGCAGTAGAGAGGCAAGGAAGGACAAAGTAAGCAGAATGATAGAAGCTAATCAGAGGACATTTAGAAGGCTCAAAATCAGTAGCAGTTGAGAATGTAATTCCATGGTAGCATGTGTGAGGCATGCTATCCCAGCACTATGCACAATGCACAAACACACATAAAAGAGTAGATCGTATTACCTGGGCAACAAATTAGGGATCAGGGAAGGCTTTACCCAGGAAGAGACTTCCTCCTGACCAAGACCAAATTAAAACTTTAAAGACAGTCCTGAAAAGATTGTGGTGCCCATATTTCATCTACTGAGAAATTGAAACAAAATATTAAGCCATGAATTACACAGTATCTGAAGATTAAGTAGACAACCTGTCTTACACTTTCTTAAAAGGTGTCAGGAAAGGGAATGAAGGCAGGGAGCCCAGGAGTTGGAAGGTGGTGCTTGTTTCATCTTGGGGCAAGTCCACAACCTCAGAAAAAGGCACAGAAGTGCTAAGTATGTACAAAAGAGAAGTCATTCTCCACGGTGAAAAGAAAGGAATAGTTATGGGGAATAAATTATTTCTGTACGATTATGACAGTGAATATGGGCACTCAGTGAGTGTTAAATGGATGAATGAATTTTGCTCAAGATTGGAAATTGAATGAGGAGCGTACCCATTCCATGTACAATAGCAGAAGGAGTTTAGCCTGAGAGGGAAAGGCAGGGGAGATTGTGAAAACTTTTCCATGTCATGCTAAATAGCTTGGATTTCTTGGTTAGGAAAGAAATATGGAGAATGAGTATGTAGATAAAACTTGGAAAGGAATAGGGATGTTGTCCCCGTGGAACTTTGAGTTAAGTTCCCAAGAGGAAAGAACTGGAGTATATTTATAGGCTAAAGGGAAGAAGTTAGCAAGATTTGAAAAATACAAAAGAAGAGATATTTGATAGAGTAAGGTGCTAATTTTGAGTGGGGAAGAAATATAGAGGAAAAAGATAGTATTTGGAAATGAATGAAGATACCCCCTTAAGAAGTAAGGCGGGAATAGAAGTGGGCAGAGAGTTAGGAGGTATGGGTGGAATGTCAAGCTTGGTGGCCTCTTTTCTTGATAAGGTAGGAATTAAAGGGGTAATTTGTTGGATTAAGAAGATTACAAGAGGGGCTGGAATGGTGGCTCAGCAGTTATGACGCTTGCCTGGCATGTGCAAGTAGGCGAGTTCAAACTCCAGCACCGGGTACACAATGAAGTCTCGGAACAACGAAAACTGCATGAAAAACTAAATTAAGAAATTGTTTATAAAAAAATTTACAAGGCGTCAAGTTTTAGAAATGCCATTAATGGACATAGGAGTATCAGGTGTGGTGATACATAACTGTAATCCCAGCAATTTGGGAGGCTGAGCACCAGGAGGATCACAAGATTGAGGCCAGCCCAGGCAACTTAGACCCGGTCTCAAAATAATAAAATACAGAAAGGACTGAGTATGCAGGTCAGTGGTAGAGTGTTCCTGGGTTCCATAGCACCAAAAAAAAGTATAGAAGTGAGCTAGGCATGGTAGCACAATACCTGTAACTCCAGCTATTTGGGAGGCTGAGGCAGGATTACAAGTTTGAGGTTAAGTTTGGGCAACTTAGCGAGAACATGTCTCAAATTTTTTAAAAGGGTTGGGGGTGTAGCACAGCACTAGAGCACTTGTCTAGCATGTGTGAGGCCCTGGGCTTCAATTCCCAATATTAAAAGAAAGAAAGAAAAATGAAGGAGTAAGACCACCTGAAGACCCAGCTAAGGTAGAAGACCAAGATCAAGCAGTGGCAACTAACATAACCATATGATTTTTTTGGTAGCAGATACCAGCATCCTTGGAATAAACTAGAAGACATACCACAGAATAGGTTCACAGTAGTGGCCAGAACATGGACTACACAGGGCCAAGGAGCAGGGCAATTAGAGCAGCTGGAGAGGGGTCAGGTTCAAACTGGACAGGGAGTGTCTGGGAGACTGAAAGTAGTAACTAAAACCAAAGCACTGGAGGTTTCAAAAGGCTTCTAAAGCTTAGCAGGCAGAAAGGAAAGTTCATGGTCAGAAAGGGGTATTTTAAAATGGAGCTATTTAGGGTCCACAGGGAAATATGCTGCTGACTAAGATGGATCATTGGAGTATAAGGGACCAAGGGAAATAAGGCATTTTGAACCTCTACTAGCAATGGCCTCACTGCCCCATCTACCTGAGTTAAGGGAAAGGCCATGGAGCAAAGCTAGGAAAACACCTGATTTGAGGCTGGTTTCACACACACACACACACACACACAGTCAAAGGGTGTAGAGGGAGTTTGTTCTTTAAAAAGAAAGAAAAATTTTTTTTTTTTTGGTACTGAGAATAGAACCCAGGTCCACTTTACCACCAAGCTATACTCCCTAGCTGTTTTTTTTTTTTTTTTTTTATTTTGAGAAAGGGTCTCACTAAATTATTGAGGCTGGCCTCAAACCTGAGATCCTCCTGCCTTAGCCTCTGGAGTTACTGGAATCACAGGTGTGTGCCATCATGCCCAGCTGAAATAAAGTTATTTGTTTGTTTTGAGAAGGAATTCACTATGTTACCTAGGATGACCTTGAACTTCTGAGCTTAAGTGTCTTCCTGCCTCAGCCTTCCAAGTAGCTGAGACTATAGACATGTACCACTGCATCCAGCTAATAAAGATTTAAAAAGAGAAGAAACAGCAATGACTGCCTAGTGCCTAAGAGATCAGGAAAGGCAATCAGTAGTTGCCTCTCCACAGCCCCGTCTTTACTGCCTGCATATGGGAACCAATGGAGAGCAGGTAGACTGCTGCTGCACACCAGGATGGACTTGGAAGCTCCTAGGGGGCTCTAGCCAGTCTCCTTTATCCACCTCCTCCTCCTCAATCCTGTGCTGCACATCCCAAAATGACCGGTAGAGGGCACTCCCATCGACAAATACACTTGAAAATCGTTCTGTCTAGAGATGAAACTCTCATAGTCCGCAAGGTAGGTGAAACAGATGAAAGACCTGGAGAGGTGGAAGCGGAACTGGGCTGGCTCCCAAGTCACCAGTCCTTTCCAGATCCCACAGGACCTTGCCACCATCTTTTTTTCCCACAGGCCTTTAAATCTTACTGCTTCTCCCACAAATCTCTGTCCAGGGCAGCCTGGGTCTGTTAGATTAGCTCCTGACCCTAAGCTAAGACAAGAATTTTCTGCTCCTGTCTTGCTTCTCTTAAGCCAATTATCATCAATCCTTGCTTGTCTGACTGAGTCCAGGGAGTCTGCCCAGGAAGGAGCCTTCGCCTGATGATGGGGTAGAGCGGCTCTGGCGTGAGAGTCTTGAGCATCCTTGAGAAAAGGGAGGATCAATCTTGAAATGGGAGGAAGCCTATTTGGGGAAATGGGGAAAGTGCAGTAGGGCACAGAGGGTTTATTCTGGGGATGGTGATATCTAGACTAAGGAAAGAAAGTTCTTTTGAACAATTGTTTCTCAGTGTGGTCTCTGGACCAGCAGCAGCACCAGGACTTGGGAACTTCAAATGAAGATGATGAGATACAGATTCTCTAGCTCTACCCCAGGTACTGATGGAGCTCAGCACTCTGTTTTAACAAGCCTTCCCTGAGAATTTGGGTGTGCCTTAAAAGTTTGACAACCACTGCTTGTGTTACAAGATCTGACCTAGAAGTTAGAAGTGCTTTCTCAAGAATGGGGTGGGAATGGGGAGTATCTTCAGAACAGAGAGGGTCTGTTTTAGTGGACCTCTGGCAGGAGAGAAGGGTTCTGTATCCTAGAATGGGAAAGGTCTGTTCAGGAGTATGGAGATGGAACACTGTTAAAAGGAGTATAGCTCAGTGGTAGAGCACTTGCCTGGTGTGTCTAGGCCCTACTTTTGACATGCCCTCACCTGCAACACTGAAAAAAAATCCTGTTGGCCAGGCACAGTGGTACAAACCTTTAATCCCAGCAACCTGGAAAGCAGGCAGGAGGATTGCAAATTTGAGTCCAAGCTGGGCAATTTAGCTAGACCCTGTCTCAATATAAAAAAGCCTGGGAAGCTGGGATATAGCTTGATGGTAGAGTACTTGCCTGGTATGCATGAAACCCAGGGTTCAATCTCCAATACCACACACACAAAAGAAACAAGAAGAAAATTGGGGGCTGGGAATGTGGGTCATGGTGAAGTGCTACTAGGTTCAAACCTCAGTAACAGCAAGAAAAAAAAATCTATTGCTAAGTACTTGGGTACTTGAACCTCATTAGAACTTTTGGGGGCAAATACACAAGTTTCTGTTTTGTTTTTTGTTGTTTGTTTTATGTGTGGTACTGGGGATCAAATCAAGGACCTCATCATACACGCCAGGAAAGTGCTCTACCACTGAGCCACACTCCCAGCCCATATATGCAGTATTTGTGGGGCAAGTTCTGGGGATCGAAACTTGTCACTCTACTGTTGTAGCATCCTCAGCTTTTTTTTTTTTGGAGATGGAGTCTCAGGCTCACAAGTAGATATGCATTGCCATTACTCAGATGAGGGCTTGGAGAGGTGGAAATTTTTGCTTAAAAGAACAGAACTAGTGATGGGGGCAGGGGAATGGAGAGGTCATGATTAAGGGGTACCAGGTACAATTGCATAGAAAGAGTGACTTCCAATGGTCTGTAGCATAGAAGAGTAGCTGTGTGACAATTAATTGTATATTTTGAAATAGCAAGTAGAGAGGATTTTGAATGTTCCCAACACAAATAAATGATAAAAGGTGATGATAGGTATGCCAGTTACCCTGATAATTACACATATACATGTATAGGAATATCACATTGTATCCCTTAAATATGACAAGTTCAGTAAACTTTTTTTTTAAATGGGAAAAGATAATATGGAACCAGCAAGAGATGGTGCCAGGTCACAATGCAGAATTTTTTTTTAAAGAGGGACAGTGAGAGAGAAAGAGAAAATCAAGTTTTTCATGTGGCTTTCACTGCTTGAACACACTTGTGTACGTGGTGCTGGGGTTTGAACCCTTGTACTAGTGCATGCCAGACAAGTGCCATAACTGCTGAGCCACCACTCCAGTCCCACAATGCAGATCTTTTAACTTCATGATGTGGAAGTAGATCTGTTCACAAAATGAGGAAAAGGGAGTCGTAGAGAATGGGGAAGTTTATTCCAGGGAAGAAAGGGTTCTTTAGTAGGGCACAGGCCTATGGCAGGGGTCCTAACCCAAGGAATGGAAGGTTAATCTAGGACAGTGGACCTCAGTTTTGCCTGCACAGCAGGATCACTGGGAGAGCTTCCAAAAATACTAATGTCTGGTTCCCACTCTTGGAGTCAGAATGACTTGGTCTGGATTCTTTCTGAAAGCTCCCGAAGAGATGGCAACTCTCAGCCAAGGCTGAGGACCACTGCTGTCGAGTGTGGAGCGGGAATCCCACAGTGTGGAAAACTGATGGAAGACTTGGAAATGTTGGTCTCAGAAGATGGTGAATGGAGACAGTATATTCCTTAGAAAAGGGAGGAAATGTCTTGGGAATTAGAAGGTTATATGATAGGGAATGGTGAGGGCTAGAATTAAGAGATGGGAAGGATGAGAAGATTGTCTAGAAAAGGAAGAGATAGTCCATTTGGGTATAAGGTTCTGAGAGGTCCAGTTAGCAGAATGGGTAAAAGCAGGGGCTTTGGTGTTCAAGCCCAGCTCTGCTACTGACTAGACATGTTTCCTTGGGCATATTGCTTAACTTTCCTATGCTTCAGTTTCTTCATCTCTCTCTCTACTGGGAATTGAACCCAGGGGTGCTTAACCACTGAGCCATGTTCCCAGCCCTCTCTTTTTTAAATATTTTATTTTTTTAAAGAAAGAGGGGTCAGTGGCTTTCGTTGCTCTGACACTTAGTTGTGTAAGTGAATGCTAGGGTTTGAACTCGTGCACTTACGCATGTGAGGCAAGCACCGCAACTGCCAAGCCACCGCTCCAGCCCCAAATATTTTATTTTGAGACAGGGTCTCCTTAAGTTGCTCAATGTCTCACTAAGTTGCTTAGGCTGGCTTTAATTTGCGATCCTTCTTCCTCAGCCTCCTGAGCTGCTGGAGTCTCTAGATTACAGGAATGTGTCACTGCACCTGGCCAGTTTCTTTATTACTAAAACAGGGCTGTAAACCTACTTTGTAGAGATATTATGAGGATTAAATGAGAAAATGCCTGGTGTATATGTAGTAGTTGTTAAATCCAACTGTTGTGGAACAGGGGAGTTGAAATGGAGCATTGAAGGTTAACTTGGAGAATGCAGGGTCTATTAAGAAAACGGGAAGGCTGGTCTTGAGGAATGGTGGTGAGGCAGAGCAGGGATAGAGGGAAGTTAGGAAAGGACGGATCCAAAACCCACATAAACCTTGCAGTTACAGGGTGGGGCCTGGAGATGCCCTGTAGGGGCCACCAGCCTACTAAGCTGCAGCGAGGCTGCGGTGGGGGAGCAGGGGAGAGGTTTGACTGGTAGTAACCTCTGTGCTGCAGTCAGAAGCCTGAGTGGTGGCAGCAACACCAGCAGCCTCCCTATCTTTGCTGTGTGACAGGTGGGAACTTAAAAGCTCAGGTCACGTGTCTTGGGTGGCTAACCTACTTACCCCTTGAAGACACAGAGGCTGGGGCAGGCAAGGGCTAAGAGGAATTGCCTGAGAAATAGGTGATGGGCAAAGCTGGATCTGAGGGAGGGGGTGCTTCAAGAGCACTCTGGGGACAGAGGGCTGCAAGCTTGTGGAGTGAGGGAGAGAATACACATGTGTATGAGAAGATGTCCAAGGCACTGTCGGTGAGCTCTGTGCGTGTCCTGGCATGCAGGTGCTTTCAGTATCAGCCATGTGCGTATTTTGGAGGCTTGAATCTGGCTGCGGAATAATGCTTTCTACAGTCACAGCAGGCTGCTCTGGGTACCAGTTTCACCTCGGAAATGTCAGCAACCTCTCCCAAAACTATTACTCCTTGTCCAGTCTTAAATAGTGTCCTCACCCTTAGAGACACTGGGAAAAGTGTGAATGGGGTTGGAGGAAGGATATCCAATGTGCCAAGACTCCTGTTTTTTTGAAACCCTTTGTGCTTAGCTTGGGGATGGGAGGGACCTGAGCTTAAGAGCTAGAACAGAAACTGGTGGGGATGAGTTGTGGGCAAAGAATGACAGCTTCCCCTTGAGAGGGGAGTGGGGGCCCCTCGACTACATTGTCTAGACTATGTTCTGGGGACCTGTCCCCACTTACTCCAGATTTTTCATTATTGCCCCCAAATCGACCCTTCGCTGCCAACCCTCAGTCCTGGATGCACAAATGCGCGCCCTCCATCCCGGTGCCACTGGCACTGCACTCGCCTTATCCATCCTTGCCCTTCACGGGCTGTGGAAAGACACTGGCCCTTTAAGAGCGGCGGGACTGGCGAGCAGTAGCTTGGAGGAGAACGCAGTCGCCCAGCGGAGCGGGTTCGGGAGGACTCTAGGGCTGCGAAGACCAGGCTAGGGGAATAGGGTGTGCGCAGCCTAGCGAAGTTGGGACGCTACCCCAGCGGTCCCTCCCGAACCTTGTCATCCCCTCTGACCTGGGGCTGGGCCCTCCCTTGTGGCTCGTCCCGCCCCGGCCCCGCCCCGGCCCGGGCCACCGGGACCCGGAGCTGGGGCGCCGGTGCCGCAGCCCGAGGCAGGTAAGGAGAGCCCGGAGTATCCATCTAGCTGCGGGTGGAAGCTCTCAGCGTCTTGGCCTGGCACCGGTCCTGGGACGCATCAAGGTGACTGGGCATGCAGGATATGGGGCAGGGGTCTCGCCCGCCACGGGGGTGCTTAGTTAGCGATGGGGGTTTGAATCCTGGGTTGCCCCTGTCTTTGGGGAGAATCCGTGAGCCCCGGGCCAGGGGCGCGGGCGGGAGGGGCCGGCCGAGGCTTAGCGCGAGACCTGGGGAGGGGGAGGCCGCGGGGAGGTCCAGAGCCTCCTCCTGTCTGCCTCCGCCTGGTCCACCCAATGCTCACCCTGCTTCCCTGACCTCCTAGTGGGAAGCCTCCCCGCCCCCACCCCTCCAGTCCCGGGGGGCTGCTGGCCAGCCGGGTAAGGAGATTAGAGGCGCTGCGGGGAGGGAGGAGCAGCTCAGGGCTTCAAGGGACCAGGCTGGGGCCAGGCAGGGGCTGGGGCTATCCCAGACCCAGAAGAGGTGGGGACTGAGCGTCGCTGAGCTGGGAGTGTGTGTGTGTGTGTGTGTGTGTGCGCGCGCGGGAGACAGACGACTGGACGAAACGAGGGATGCTAACAGTTGGGGATCTGTCCTGAGAAGCAGGCGAGTGGAGGGGAGGGGAATGGGGGCTGGGTAGCATTAGACAAGGGATTTGAACTGAGGTTGGGGGATCTGTCCTGAACAGAGCAGGCCCTTTTTCCGCAGGCCGGCCGATAACGTGATGGCGGAGAAGGCATTGGAGGCCGCGGGTTGTGGCCTAGGGCCAGGGGCTGTAGCCATGGCTGTTGCACTGGAAGACGGGGCGGAGCCCCCTATGCTGACCACGCATCTGAAGAAGGTGGAGAACCACATCACGGAAGCCCAGCGCTTCTCCCATTTACCCAAGCGCTCAGCGGTGGACATTGAGTTCGTGGAGCTGTCCTATTCCGTGCGGGAGGGGCCTTGCTGGCGCAAAAGGGGTAGGGAGCAACCTGGTGGGGAGTTGTGGGCCCTTGAGGAGTTGCCTCTCCAACCGGGCAGCGAAGCCTGGGTGTCGTCTGGTTTGCAAGTGTTGCAAGTTGGGTACCAGAGGGCCCAGCAGGAATGCTAAAATCTGAACCCAGCCTCCGTGCACACAGTTGAGACACCAGGATCCCTGCTCCCCAGATCTGTGAGCATTTGTGGGCACCAGATTCAATTGGCTATTGAAGCTATCTCTTCTAAATAGACCCTGTGATCTCTGATGCTTGAGTAGTCATTGATGAGTTTTCCTTTATTTCTTTATTTTGGGAGATTCTTTTCTATGAGAAGGGTGTTGCTGGGGTCCTCAGTGTTTAACAATCCCCTTGCACCTATTTTTAAAGATGTTTTCTTTCCTGTCATCTTTATTCTTGCCACAATCTTCCCAAGCCAGAAGGATGGGGATTTGGCAGAATAGATGTCATTCTCATGTTACTAATAAAGAAACTGAGGCTCAGGGAAGTTGAGTCACTTAACCAATATTCCACAGCTAAGAAGTGGCCAAGCTATACTAGAAGCTCAGTACCGGAGTTCTACCTCCTCCTCCTCCTTCTGTTCCCTCAGGACAGTTTTCCCTGACCCTAACCACTGCTGCATCCCTACCCTGGGTAGCTTGAGCTGGGAATGGAAAGGCTGGGTTTGTTTCCCAGAGCTGGGTGTGGGCCCGAGGTGGAGCTGGGCATTGTTCTCTGAGACTTAAAAACTAGGTTTAGGGTGCTTCAGAGTCTGAGCTCTTTCTGCACTCTCCACCCTCACTTCCATGGGTGACCAAAAGGCCACAGTGTGAGTCAATGGAAACTGAGGCATCTGGGCTCCCTGCCCAGTGTCTGATCCCTGACCGCCTCTGTCTTGAGATTGGCTCTGGGCATAACCATAAAGCACTTGTTATTACCTTAGCCCTCATTTCTTCGTAAGTTTATGAAGATGAAGATTAAGATAGAAATGTGGCTAGATGGGCCTGCTCTCGGCTTGCTTCTATTCACCTGCCATGTGTTGGTGTCCCTGACCAGGGCTTCTCTCCTTTTGACCTTGCCAGTCTCATTCTGCTCCATTGTTCATTTTGCTGTCCCTTCCATCTTTTGCTCCTTTTCTGCCCTCTGCCTTCTTCTCTGACTTTTCTTTTCTCTTGAATCCCTCTTCCCTTCTCTAGAGGACAGAAAGCAAGTAGTGGTAGGCAGAGAAGAAAGAAAGAAAGAAACAAAGAAAGAAAAAGGAAGGAAGGAAGGAAGGAAGAAAAAGAGCAAGGGACAAGGAGGGAGGGAGGTTCTTGTCTCTGTCAGGTAAGGCTTGTCACCCATCTCCCCTAGTTGTATATGGCATTTTGTATTTTTCAAAACACTTTCCTACTAATTATTATTAATTATTCACTTAACATTCATAATAATCCTGTTAAGTCCTTGGGAGGAGATATTACTATCCTTCTTTTATAGAGGAGGAAGAGGAGTCACTAAAGATTAAGTGTGTTGACAAAATTGCCAAGAGTTATTGACTGAGGCAGGACTAGAACACAGACATCTCTCTAGTCCAAAGGCCTGACAGGCCCCTTGCAAGCTTAGTAGCTGTGGTACAGCTGGAGTCCAAACATCTGGGTTCCTAGCCACTTGGAAGGTGTGTGACATTGGGCAGGTTGCTTACCTTCTCTTGGCCTCACTTTCTCCATCTGTAGGTAGGGATGATAACACCACCCACTGCACAGGCTTGTTGGAGAGCTCTGCTAAGTTGGTAACTGTGAAAATCAAATTAGTGCAAGATGATATTTATGCTAGGCCTCAGTGTTCGATCAGCACCTGGCTGTGATTAAATAAGAGGAAGGTTTGTCATTGCCAAGTTCTTCCTCTGCACAAGAAATTACTTCCTGTGAGTGGCTCCAAAAAGTTCATGTGTGC